>JAAAKQ030510125.1:0-12348 GCA_010016005.3 Zanna intricata
TCCCTGATGGAAATGGCTGTGACACGGGGCATTGTCATGATGAAGGGTCCACTTGTCTGCAATGTCCGGTCTCACGCGAATCACTTTTCCTGAGCCTTTCAAGGACACCTTTGTAAAACACTTGGTTGACAGTTTGTCTTGGAGGAACAAATTCTTTATGTTCAATACTCCTACTGTCAAAAAAGCAAATTCAGCATGGTTTTGATCTTTGATTTGCTCATTTGACATTTTTTCAAGAGATAACGGAGTGTGCCACTCTTCACTTTGTCGCTTTGTTTCAGGATCGTACTCAAATATCCAGGATTCATTATCTGTGATCACACAATTTAGGAATTCTTGTTCATTATCAATCTTCTCAAGAAGATCAAGCCACACGTTTCTTCGATTGTCCTTCTGTTCCGTTGTGAGGTTTTTCAGCACCAATTTTGTACAAACCTTTCACATGTCCAAATTTTCTGTCAAAATTTGATGTATAGTGAAAGTGTTTAAATTTAACTGTTCACTCATCATCCTTATTGTTAAACAACGGTCTGATCTCACATAAACCCTCACACGCTCAACGTTTTCGTCAGATTTTGAAGTTGAAGGTCTCCCTGAGTGAGGTTGATCTTCAATGTGTTCTCAGCCTTCCAAAAATGATTTGTGCCAGTGGAAAACCTGTGTTCTTGATAAGCAATGTTTCCCCATAGGCCTGTTTCAACTTTTCAAAGGTCTCGCTCGCGGATTCCCCAAGTTTAAAACAAAACTTGATCGCACAGTGTTGCTCTAAATTCTGATGCTCCATTTTCGTAACACACAACTTCACTGATGGCACTGATGTAAAAAATAATGTGTTGGCTGAACGGAGTTGAAACCTGTACTGAGCATGTGGAAGGGATGAACAAACCGGTCTAGCACAGACCGGTAGACACAGCATTGCCACATATTCACATTTTGATCAGTTGCTATCATGTGAATTTAACTAGTAAGGTTTGTAATATTTTTTATTTACCAAATAGAATTTCCTATTGTTAAATAAATTAATTGGAATTTTGTTGAACTCTTTTATTGTATCTTATATGTATATGTTAAAAGTAATAATAATAAGGCTATAATTTCTGTGCCTTTCTTTGTATTGTACTGTGATTTTTTATGTTTAATTAAGATAAAATTAATTTAAATTTTTTTGAGAAGATTTGCTTTAACTGCAAACTATGTATTTTGGGTATTGTATGTTTCTTCCAAATAATATAATTATTTTAGTGAGGTTTTTGAATCATTTAAATTTTATTAAGAGTAAAACTGTTTTCTTCTTAATAATTGTTTTAGAGCGGAGAATTGACTACATGGCAGCGACGTGTCTCGGAATTGACCAGCCGTGTGTCAGAATTAGAAGAGAATCTTTCAAAAGCGCAGAAGGAATTAGTTAAAGCTCAAGATACAAATTCAAAACTTCAGAGAGATTTAATGGAAAATGTTGCTCAAAAAGGAGATCAGGTATTATATATATTCTATTCTACATCATAGATGAATATGTTTTATGTATTTTACGTGTCAGGTTTATCTGTGCTGTATGTAAAAAAAAAACATTTGCATGTAAAAATTACATTAGAATTTAGTCTGTATTAATCTTTAGCATTTTTTGTTCGAACTTGTTGTTTAATTATGAAAAAAGAATAATGAAATAAAACTATAAAGTTTCATTACTTATAACTTTATTATAAATTTGAAATTATCTTGCGGGTTAAGATCACCCACTCTTTCTTGTTCCACTCCCTAAGATTTCTCCTTATACCCACTACGCCACGATAATAATTCAATAATGAATTGTTCCTTTTTTCTTCACATTTCATCAACTCATCTTAAGTATTTATTAGCAAATTATTTATTGAATACTCTAATGCACATAAGAAGATATTACCATTTGACATCAGAAAGTTTTTATCTTACATAAAATATATGCCTAATTTTCCCACATTTTCAAAAATTTGGAAATTTATGGCTAAATTTAAATATAGACTTCAAAACTGGAAAATTTGTAAAACTTTACATAAAATCTAAATAAATTATTATATGATCAATATCACTTGAAATAAAGTATAAGTTTTCATCATCTAATAAATTTTATTTTTAGTATTTTTGTCACTGTCATCTGCTTGTAAGTTCACTACAATGTATTGTAGTAATCATTCTGCAATCCGTCTTTATGGAAATCTTCTACTTGAAGGTTTTCTGCATGTGTAATGCATTTTCTTTAGATGTCTATTGTTATACAATTTATTTCATTTACCTTTTTATTGTTTTACCAATTTATTGTTTACCTTTTTATTTCATTTATTTTTAAGGCACTTTTTTTTTGGCTGCCATTTATTTGGAATTTACTGATTACGGCTGCCACTTTTATCTGCGCCCAAATTAGCTTGACAGAGTTATACTGGCAGTGATATGGCAGTAGTCAAACCACTTCACCTCCCATTTCTGTGGTAATGTTGTCAAGCTCATACCACTTGTATTTTTCTGTGTACATTAACAATAGACAGTAATTTGGTAATTATGTGTAAAGGACTGAGTGGTAATTTCTTCTTTCTAACCATGAAATAATTTCCACCTTTTTTATGTTGGTCTTTGGCATTTTCTTATTAATTACAAAATGATTGCTGTTATTATTCATCACGATAACGCAACCTTCTTCCAAAGATCACAATAAATTTTCGCATTATTCTTGGAACACATCACCATTCATTTGGTGGAATTCCCTTACATGCTTTGACTTAAAAATAAGACCACATTCTTTTATAAAACCAAGTTTATAGTAATCAGTGTTGGATGTAATTAATCAAATCCTTTCCCAACCAGAATCTTGAAGGCCACCACTGCTTGTTGAATTCTGTCAGATGTATTTCTTGAATGGTGCTGGTTTACTCACGTTTCATCTAAGTAAATTATTACCAAGAATTATTATGAGAATGAGATAATATTATTTTTTACACAAAATATCTTATGAGTAGGATTATTGAAAATTTTGATTTAAATTTTTGTAATTTAGTTACCTACTGACGATACTAAATTTGTGTGTGGGCTTATTAGATTTTTGATGATTAGTTAATGATGGATGTGGAGATGTACTGGCTATATATGCTTCATGCAGAATACTACTGATTATGGTGGGGGGAGTAGTAAGATGAGGAAGTCATGTGATCCGTGACCTTCATCCGCAACATGATTTCAAATCTACTGTTGTTAATCTGTCAATGGCTTCCATAAATTTTATTAATAATGTATTTACATTGAACACAAGAAAAACTTAAATCAGCTTTTAACCTCCACTTTGCCATTCATTCATAGCTAGGTTTTATTGTGGTTTTCCTCCTTACTTTCTTCATTGTTATTTTATATTAATTTTTTTTACTATACTTATTCATCAGTCAAATGCTGAGATCTAAATTGTGTATATTGGGATTTGATATTATCATTTATTAATATTCTTTTCAATAAGAACTGAGTCGACTAAAACAATAAATCAACGGATAAATTTATATTACAAATACATAATATATTCTTTATTTAGTTATTTACTTAGAGAGTAGTTTTCCTAGGATACTGTGAGCTGTAATTTCAGCTTACTCTCTCTAGTGTGCCCATGTTGTAACTAGACCATAATAAATATCCTTTATATAAGGATATCACTGCTTCTTCAGTTTATTTATGAAGCAACTCTGATTGAGAAATTTTCTTCCTTTTAATTTTTTTAATAAAACAGTGTTTCCACATTACTCTTACCTGTCTGCTTATTTTGATTTGTAATATATATGTCAAAATCATTTGAATAGTTTACTGGTTATAATAGTGATAAGTCTTTTCTCCAGTGCACATAGATATTAGGGATATTTAAGTTCGCACAATTATCTCTTAATTCTGTAACACTGTTTTAAACAGGTCAGTTATTCTGAAGATTCATAAACTCTCCTTCCAAACCATATTGATTTTACCATTGATTTTAATTCCTTACCAGACAGATATTTTGACCCCACAAAATGTTATTTTGTTCAATTTTTTAATTGCTTAACTTTCTTTGTTTTGTCTATTTATAGGCTAGAAACTTGGTTTTACATGTGAAAGATTTTTTAAGACAGTTTTAAAATAATTTTTTAAAACTTAACCTAATCTAAATTGCTTTTAGTGGAAATGCTTAATCCTTCTGATGTCTTCCATAATAATAAAAATTGTAGGTTACTTAATTAAACACAACATTCTTTATTTTCACACTATTTACACTTTTTAGAAACAAATTAATTTTTTTTTTTTTTTTTTAATATGGAATACCTTAAACAAGGTGTCACGCACAGTGTAACATCATATTCCTAATATCTACTTTCACATTGCTTTTTATGATACAAATATGTACATCGTGACTTGGAAGGGGTTAAACTTAACAAATGACATCTTGGTTTTTCTGTAAGGATTCCTGATATAATTCTAAAAGAGAAAGGATGGGATAAAGAACTGAGTAGTAAGAGGTAATGGGAAGTTTGATAAGAGAGTTATTTCTATTATTTCTTCTGGCAGTAGTGGTTAACTGTTCTGCACAAAAACATTCTGATTTAAGGGAGGTTAGACCATTTGGAACTCAAATATTTTATGGTGAAATGGGATGATCATAACTATTAGAAAATAATTTTTGTGTTAACCGCCTATTATGTTTCAACAAGTTGCTTTTCCTTTAAAATAAGAAAGGAAAACCATTAAAACAGCCCATTCTCATTACAGTGGAACACAAGTATCTTATTTGTATGATCCTTGATGCACAATTATAAATCTAGACTTATTATTATTATTTTTTTTTTTTAATTGTAGAGCTCCCTTTCTTATTTTTTATCTCTTCCTTCTTAGTAACTTTTCCCATCACTTGAATAATTGAATAGTTTACATGCTACAGCAAACCTATCATTGTGTAACTATCAACTTTAAACCTTTTATAACATTTTATTGCATCATGTGTAGCATTGACACACTTTGGAAGCAAACGGGTAAGTTCAAAATAGTGATTGTAAATACCCAAATTCCTCAAAATTCCAAAAAAGTGTTCAAATCTCAGACATAATCCCATATTTAAAATACAAATATGTTGAATATCATGCCATAATACAGCTTTGTCTTTATTGCACTAAATATTACTTTTGACATGGAAGTATTAGGACCAATCATCAACTCATTACAAAACTATGATTCATTAAAATAAATTTAAAATTTTGAATTTAAGTAAAATAGTATTTGTTGCAATGCTAGTTCATAATTTTTACTTTTGCTGAAAAAATTGTCTATTGAATTATTTGTTTAAAGTTTTGTCATCAGTACAAAGCCAGAAGATAAATTTATATCTATGTTTTATAAATCAGTATTGAACATTAAAATGAAGAAAAAAAATTTAATTGTTATTAAATTTGGAGAAGTATAAGCTGTATATGTTATTTTTTTGCTTTTTCTTTTGCTTTCAAACATATAAGTAGTTATTTTACTTTGATAACAATTGTCTTACAATGTCTTCACTTACTGCTATAAATAAAGTTAAATAAAAGTAAGATCCAATCTGTAATAAATATACATTTGGTGAATACATTATAAAATAAAATAATAAAATCATCTAAACAATAAATAATTTTAAAAAGTTTACTTTTAGTACGTTTTTTCCTTAAATTAATGCATTAAATAATAAAAAGGTTTTTATGTTATTTAAAGAATTTTTAAATTTTTATCTGATTATTAAATACTTTAATTATGCAGATTAAATATTAGAAAAAGAAAACCGAGGTAATATATTTGTCTTATTTTACCAGCATCTATAATTATATTTAAATTTATTGATTAGATTAACCAGTGTGATTTATCTCATGTATTCAACCTTTTTGAAGGTATTATACAATAATTATTAATTTTAAAGGAAGTAATACATTTAATTTTACTTGTAAAATTTCAGGAAGAGAGAATAGCAACATTAGAAAAAAGGTATTTAAATGCCCAACGAGAATCTACATCACTGCATGATCTTAATGAGAAACTAGAGCAAGAATTACAACATAAAGAAGCACAACTTAAGGTAGTTAGTCCTCATGCCACAATATTAAATTTATTAACTGTATTCTTAAAAATATTTTTTCTTTCTATATATAGATTGAATACAGTTTACTTTGAATTTAATTAATACAAAGAAATTTTTCCAGTTCAGATATATATTAATGAAATATAACTACCAAAACACAGTAACTAGATAAGTTACACCTTATTAATTCCAAGAATTGATTTTTGTAGGATCCCACGTTTTCAGTTGTTAAATTTTATAATTATGTTAAAAAATATTTATTTATAATTTGTTAATTTTTCAAAATTGTTTTTTGAAAATTTTGAAATTTATTATGGATGAATATACAAATTCTGCTGTTTAGAACTTGAATCATTCACATTCCAGTTCTGGAATTTTATATGTAATAACAAAATTATTTCAATCTTGACTATGGATGTGGGATCCTGTGAAAGTACTTTGATGAAAAATTAAGGTAAGATATGTCTTATCTCACTATTATGCTCTAGATTGTTTATTTAATAGAATTTAAAATAATTTAACAGTACTGAGGAATAATATGAATCTTAAAAGATTAGTTTAACTAAAAATATATATAGATATATCCCACTTGTTAATGACTTTATAAATAACTTTATGGATGAAGAATCATTTCAATCTTATGAGCAGCCAATTTCAAACAATTTCCACAGTTTCTCCATCTGATCAAATGTTGTTTACTGTTCAATCCATGAAAATTGTTTGGAGCTTTGTCATGGTCCAGCAGCTCAAACATGATCTAGAAATCAAGGGTTATTTTTTGTTTGGCAAAAAAAAAATGTTTTAATTGCGTAGCTCACAGTAGTTAGTTGTCACTGTTTTTTACCTTTATGTATAATTGTATCTTTTATCTCCCAAAATTACATCATCAGTTTTCATAAGTGAATTTTGAATTCTTTGTCATGGGAAATGAAGTATGTTTTCTAAGCCAAACTTTGTCTGTTATTCTCAGGTTCTATGTCGCAATGTAATTACTTTTTGCCAGAAACAAGTTCTTTCATCTTTATATCTTTACAAAAGCTTCTTTGAAATTTTTAAAAGAATTTCTGTAGGAATTATTGCATGCCAATTGAAGTGCCCAGCAAATCATACGCATCTAAAAAATTTGAAGAATCATGGATATTTGAAAATCCTGAGCCGTGGCTCATATTTAATTGAGCATGTAATTTCATTAATTTTTATTTGGTGATTAACATGAATCATTTGATAATCACTTTGAAATTCTTTTTGTTCATTGTTTTGTCACAGATTTAGAAATCTTGCATTTTGAAAGCAATCAATCCACTTTATTCATTTGTTCTTTCTTCATTCAAACAATTATTTCCAGATTGCTGCTTCATTCTACAAACTTACTAGAAGTTTCCTTTCCCCTCTGAATTAAGAACAGCATTTACAGTATTTCTCCCTTGATGTAGTTGGAAAGTAGAACACTCATTTCAGCTCTTTCAGCTCTGGTATTGAGATAACAATATGATAAGCTATTTCTAATAGGGCTCACTGTTAAGAGTACTCTGCTTAGCACATACTGTTCTAACATTCTCATAATCTTATTAATTCTCAACAGGTGTTATTTAACATTAGTTGGTTACTTTTGTAGTAGAGGGATTAATCTTCACGGTCGTGTATACCTCTATTTTCTATGCAGACTGTTAGTCTGTTTAAAATATTGAGCACGTATAAAAAGTTAGTAAATTCAGGTGCTTAATCAATTTACATTGATAAAGAACCTATAAATATTAAAATGAAATAAAAGTAATGAAATCATGTAGAAGGTCTTATTGTTTTTGTGTACGTATTAGTTAAGAATTAAACGCAAATATAGTATAGTAGGATAGTATTCGTAAGTAGTACATGTGAACTGTAAAAATATGGCCAGGATGCAGGTGCAGTTTACCTGTATGGTTATTCGAAACGAATGTAAAATTTATTTAAATTAAACTGAAATCAATAAAAAAACTGCCAACAATGAAATAATATTTTTGATGGACTGAAATTTTAAGGGTATGATTTATAATAGAGCAGCCAGTACTATCAGCCAACTGTTTGGGTGGAAAAGAAAAGTTCTCCTGTACTTTTTAGTTTTCTCTCAAATTTTAGTAACAATAATAATATTGAATAAATTTATTTGTTTTACTTTATTTTAGTTTTCATTTCAGTTTTTTATTTTTCCCTCCTACTCTTCACTAATATTCAATGAATCTCAGAATATTTATTATATCCTGTGTGTTTAATTGTTTGTTTTAATTATTAATGAAATAATTTTATTAATAAATATTGAATGCAAATATTTAATATAGAAAATTATGGAGAGAAATAACCTTTTCAAGCTGACAGAAATGTTAAAAAACAAAAATGTATGTAAAACTATTTGTATGTATAACTCTTATGTTATGAGTTCATAACATTAGAGTTATGCGTACTGGTAGATAGTATATACTTACTGGAACTGGTAGGAAGATTTAAAAAAAAAAAAATTTATATTTTACTTTTGTCTGCATATTGAAATTTTCTGTTCTAAACTGCTTTCAGCTCAATATAAGTCTTGTTCAGTTAGAACAATGCAAGTTTAAATCTTTTTATTCTCATTTTAATATTTTTTGCAAAGAAATTTATAATTTTTGATTTTATTTATATTTCTGCTAATGTTTTCAGTTGGAAAAATCAGTTAGTTCTATAAGACTAATGAAATTGTCAAAAAAAAACAACAAAAACTTAACCACCCAATACAGTAAAAAAAAACTGCAAAAAAAAAACTAATACCAATAGTCGACTTTTTGTGGATCTCACATAATTATTTGATATATAATTCTACAATTACATTAACAAATAGAAAAAACAAAACAGAAAAAAAAAATTAAAATCTAGAAAACATACCCTAACAACCACAAAATTTGTAGCAATACAACTTCACTGCCATCAAATAACTTCACTGGAATCAAATAATCAAATTATATGAAATTCTAACTTAAGTAAATTGTATATTTGTATACAACCTATCAGTTTAAACAAAAAATGTAATGTTCAGTTTTTACCTCTGAAAAAATTAAACTTTGATATGATTGTCTTTTCTATAGGTTGTAATTATTTCTTCAGTAAAATATTAATTAATTTTATTTATGTACTAAAAGCATCCTACTGTGATTATGTAGCTTGGTTTAGTTGATAAACATTTATTTTATTGCCAAGTGGTAATGATTGAACTCTATGAAGTAGATCTATGCTGTATAGTTTATTCATATAAAGATAGAGATGTATATTTAATTTGTTTTTGTTTTTAATTTAAAAATTTGAACTTTTTAATGAGCACTTGTATTTGTCAGCTGCAAGAGGAGAAAACACGTGCAATACAGGAGAAGTTAGAACTTTGCGAACAAAAATTAGCGCAATATGCAAAACTTCCGGAAATGGAGGAAGAACTGAAACAGAGAATGGAGGCGCTGACGCAGGTGAGACCACAGGTACGCCACTCCACGCTCAAACTCTCAATTTATTATTTATTTTTATTTTGTTATACTATTAATTAATTTGTCTCAATGTCCATACACACTGCTTATTTGCTGCTCGTTCACACCCTTTATTCCTTTAGAACCAGACAGTGTTAGTTCTAGATGCATTAACTTCTCTTCTATATACTTATTAATATATTGTATAATATTTATTCTATGAATTCTACATATTTATTTTATTTAAATCTCAAATATATTTGTTAATTAAATATATAATGCACCTTTTGATAACTTTTTTCACATTTCTAGTTGATATTTTAAAAAAGTAAGAACTTAGTTTCGGTTTGTTGCAGTATTTACTTAATTCTTGTAACATGAATGTAGCATGTTCTCTAATGTATTTCTTCATTGTTTTAAATTATAATCTTTCTGTGTTTAATCTTTTTTAATTTTGTGGTATTATATATAATTTTTATTTAGTACTCTTTGTTACGAGTTCATCTTTCTATTACTACTTACTTTGATATTAACATATTTACGTACTACCTTCAAGTTAAAGTTTTTGCATTCAGTTTGCTCATACTGAAAAGCAAATATCAAGTAACTAACATCTTTTTTATAATTTATTTTTGTAGTCTACTTTAAAGTTTTTTTAAATAAAATTGCTTTTGTTTAAATATAATATTTATTGATTTTTCTTGTTTAAAAGTCTGTGGTTTTATTATTGTTAGGACTAGAGTTTTATTCCTTTTGTTATAAATATTTTAGACTGGCAAATTAAAATAGAACCTTGTTGAATATTTCAGCATTGATGTTCTTATTGAAGTCTATAAAGCGGTTATGTAAAACTTGTACCAAGGTTAGACAAACACTTGCGCATAACTTAAGTGATTAATGATTAAATCATTTATTTATTCTTTAAAATAATCGCATCATATTGTCATTTTGTTCAGAAATATGTGTAAAAAATTACTGCAATACAAAAAAATATTTTTCTTACTCCTTTTTTTTTCTTCAAGAAAAACAAAATTCTTTGATTTGTTAAAATACTTTTTTACATTTTGTCATTTTGTTCAGAAAGATTTGTAGAAAATTAGTACAATACCTAAAAAAATATTGCTCTTACAGATTTTTTTTTTTTTTTAAGAAAAGAAAATTATTTAATTCGTTAAAGTAATTTTACTCTTTGAACCCCGAAATGTTGTAATCAAAATATTATAAAATTGAATTATAAAAAAGCCATACTATTTTATGCTGTAAAAATTCCTATTTATGGATGTTTGTAATGAAAATGAAAAATCATCTGCATAATAACAACTATAATGCATAACACTTGAATCATCAGCTGATTTCCAGTTACTGTAACAACTTTTAAAATTACAGTATCAATATCTATCAGTGCATGAAAGAAGGAACAGAATGTAAACATTCCATTTTTAAGAAAATAAAGAGAATAGAGAATCTATATTAGTAGTCAAAATAAAATATTGACTACTGACTTTGAACTTATATGCATAAGATACATTACTTAAGATAGTTAATTCTTGTTACCTATACAATTACACGAAAATCCAGAAAAAATTAAATTTTTTATATAAAACATTCAATTTCTCAAGCATATGTACTTGCAAACCTTTGGTTTCTTATATTAAAGATGGATGAGGGCTAAATAAGGAAGAGACAGGACAAGGTAGATAGAACAAGCTAACATGTATAAGAATAAATTTATGTTCCCTCAAATATACCTGTAGTTGAATAATACAGTAATTTAATAAGATGTGTAGTAAACTTTGAGCCGATGAGTATATTTCTTGTTTATGATATAATAATAGATAGTTAAATCTATTAACAGCTAAGAAATTGTTTAATTCTTAAGATAAAATTTTGTAACCTATTTATTTATTTTTATTATATTATTAAAAATGATCTACTCTTCCTCAAATGAATGGAAATTTTTCTTATCAAGGAGCTTTCAAGACTAATTATTTACTTCCTTTTTCAATGCATTTATTATTAGCCACCGTTTCTACATTGAATACGAGTGAGAATTACTAGTAGATAACTTACCTGCGTAGATTTTAAGTTAAATTTACATTTTCTTTACACAAATACACTTCTTTTTGAATTGCCTTAAAATGTCAAGAACCTTCTGTATTTTTTTTATTATTATTCCAAAAAATATTGTTTTGTAGTAAGTATTGAGTTTTCAATTAATATTTCTTCTTATTTTCTATTCATAGTTACTTTTTTCTTTCAATAATTTTATCCCTGTCAATGATTGTTTAACAATCAAAACGGCCATGTAGTTTTAGATTTTTAGCAAAATTTTTATTAATGGTTTTTAATCGTAATATTATTTACCAATTTATTTTGATAACCATTTACCATTGCACTTTATTTGTTCTATTTATATTGTTATACCATCAATGTTAAAAGTCTTCTCCATTGTTATATCTCTTCTTACCATTTCACTATAAAATTTGTGAATTACTTTACATAAATAAAAAACAGTATTAATATTCTCTTTATTATTATATGAAATATTTTATCTCGTAAATAATGAAGTAACATATAAAAAATCCATAAACGATCCCAACTATCCTTGATCTTGATAAAGTCAGAAAAACCTGATATATATGATATTTATATATATATATATCTATATAAGGTTTTCTTACCTTATCAAGATAGGGGATAATTTTCCTGGTTTATAAGAAGTTGTTTTTGGATTTATATATATATATATATATGTAAAACATGACATATATGATTCAGAGAATACAATCTGTTTCAACTTCTATTATCCAG
>JAAAKQ030510125.1:12448-24953 GCA_010016005.3 Zanna intricata
TATATATATATATATATATGTAAAACATGACATATATGATTCAGAGAATACAATCTGTTTCAACTTCTATTATCCAGGTGGGGAGAAGAATTCTTTTGGGTCTTGCTTGTTTCAGTCTTTTGCACTATTTACTTTTCATATTTATTACTCACAGATATGAATACAATATGAAAATATGTACTTAATAACACCTTGAAAGAATTTATAAGTCAGATATCAATGAACAGAAATCCATATGGAACAGTTTCATGATTTAGTACAAATAATGGTGCTTTATAGGTAGGTAATCTTGATATAAAAAAAAAGCATTGTTTATTGTTTGGTTTGAAAATTTTTCTTTAATATGGTTTTTATTCAACTAAATAATTGAATTTTAGAGAATACATTTTAAATATTATCTTAACATGCAGAAATTATAAAGCGAGAATGTTACTTTTCAGTGGATATGATGTTTAACACTGTGTAATCTATAAGTATGTAAAAAATCTAAAGTGCATATCATACTGTTGAATAATATTCTGTGTAATAAATAAAATATAAAAATTTAACTAAATTTTCAAGGATTAAATCGTGCTAAAAATTTACGATTCTTTGTTTAATGTAGAATAATGAAAAAATATTGAAAGAATAGAGTGCATTCTATTAGTGTAATCTTTTCATATTAGTGGGTCGTTTGATAATGACTTTGAAATATATCAGTAAATACGTGAAAGCAGCTTCAAGTTGCGCATCTTATTGAGTGTAGAATTAAATTTTTACTGTTGGTACTAAAATGCATTTGAAATGGAAAAACATATTTTTTGAATTAGTGGAATTACAATAAAAATCTTACCAGTGAGCTATATAGTGTGGGTTTTATCAAAACATAAGAAAAACAATTTAAAACGTGCAGAGTGTTGAGTGTTTTATGAACTATAGGCAGCTCCTCTTTTTTAAATTGTTTTTTCGTTTGTGAAATTTTTTTTAATCTGTAGTGAAATGCCTTTTGTAATAAAAATGGATGTATATTTTTGCGTCAGATTGTTTTGCTTCTGATAATAGACAAAAGAATAGACCGTAGTGTAGGTGGATCATATATGATGGCTGGAGGAACATCCCTTACTAATTGAGCTTATACTTCCCATAAAATGCTTCGTTTTTTATAATCTATTTTTAAAGAAGTAAACATTTTTATTTTATCTTTGACAAAGATATCTTTTTATTAAGATATTTTCTATTGTGTCTTATACCTATGTAAGTTATTATTTTGAATGGAGATCCTTTATAAAGTGCTTTAGTATGTATTAATTTAGTAATGTCCTTACTAAAATACAGTGAACTTTCAGAAATTGCCAAAATATATTTGATGCACTTTATGTAATCTTTGTAGTGAAATTTTAAAATCCAGGTATTATATTCTCTGTATTTGTATAATAAATAGAGATAATTTTTATTTTATTTTATTAATTGCTGTATAAGCAATTAAAATTATTGCTTTATGGGTGTAAAACAGTTTGTAAAAACAACTGTTTTTTTTTTTTTAATTTGTATTAAATTTTTAATATAATCTTAATTTTTGTTTATAAAAAATCAGATTGGTATGAATAATTTAAAAATGTTGGATAATTAAACTATTGATTATATTAAAATAAGATTCTAACATGTCTGGTTCTAATTGATGTTGTATTAGTTGCCAGTGGTTGGCTCAAGCTCCATGTATTAGCATTAATTTTTATTTTTTATTTATTTATTATAATTTTAATTTTATTATTCACACATTATTATTTAATTAGTGTTTGTCAATCGCTAATTAAATAATTAATATCATGGCTCAGATGTATTTCTTTTATTAATATTGATATATCATTGTAGTATTGTGAATATAATGTAAATAATGGAACATTTATAACAGTAACAACTTTTATTAATTTAAATATACCTTTAATTAAATTTATTTGGTTCAATTTTTACACTTTCACTGTTATAAAATTTTTTAAAGTTTTTAAAAATATACTGTTTAAAAGTTTTTGTATATATTAATATATTTTTATTTAGTTTTGTTGATCGGTTTCATTTTGTTCAGTTTTATTAATTTTTTGAACATCAAAAAATTTTTACTTTTTTACTAGTTCAGTCTTTAAAAGCTTTAAGTGTATTATATTATTATTATATATATGATTTTTTTATTATTAAATGTTTATAGTATATTTTGTATTTATTCATTATAGTATACCGTTATTACTTTAATAATTTTAATTTTATTACAGTTTTAATGTAGAGTAAATATGTTTTTGTTAGCAAGTGGTGATTAGAAGTGGATTGTAGGATTTGCTTTTATATATAATTTTTTTTTTAATCCGTTGTTTTTATTTTACGTGCATAGACTAAGAATTCGCTAATTATTCTCTCAGATTTCTATGTCCTCAATGTTTTTTTTTTATTAATTAGTTGGTTAATATTTTTTAACTTAAATCATTGGGTTTCTTTTTTTGTCTTTAAGTTCTCTGATTTTTACTTAAAACAATAACTTATTTATTTTAATATTTACAATTTACAAAAATTACTTTTTTTTTTTTTTTTTTTTTACCTTTAATCTAGTTTTTTTTTTAATTAACAAAAAAATCAATTGTAAGAAGTATTTCTTTGTCACAAATATTTACATAATGCATTAAAACGATTTTATCAACAATGAAAATTTTTGTTCCTTAGATGCTTAGCACACCTTAGTTTCCATTTATATTATATTAAAATGAGTATATAAAGGCCACTTTTTATCATCCTCAAATCTGTTGTCTACAATAACCAATTTTTGCCACAAAAGATAACTTGTGTTTAACTATTACTTATTTTATATGTGTATGTATTATATACAGTGGCCTCTCTTTTAACCAATCTTTCCATTAACTGACTCTTATTTCAAGAGGGTGATATTATTTTGTATGTTTGTATAAATAAAGACTAAACATAATTATATACTGTATTTATATGCGTAATATTTTATCTGAAAAAAAAAATGAGAATCTACAATAATAGCACTAGGTAAAACTAATTATGATATGTAGTTTACAAATTGAGCATTTGGATAAAGCAAATGAATCATAACAAACATTATTATTTATCCTAAGAAATTAATCATGTCCTGTAGGTCCCTGTTAACGTAAACACTGTATGTATTGTACCGTAACTGTAATAAACAATTGGCATACTTTCAATTAGTTTTATTATAGACATTTTGAAGTTCAGTTCAATTGTGTGCATTCAGTTTGTTATTATTTAAATTGAAATATTTTCTTTGTTTCATTGTGGTAATTTACAGTGTATTGTACTTTATGAGTCTTTATTTGCACTTAATTTAAATCAGATTGTATATTGTGACAAATAAATATGGGTGATAAAAGAAAATGCATTGTAATTCATTGGAGAAAAAATTGCAAGCTTTGGAACGTTTAGAAAAGTGGGACTCTATTAAAAAAAATTGCTGTACGTTGAAGAAACCAAACCCAGAAACTTTGGGTAATGGTTTATGGTTGTAGTTCATTCAACAAAGGCATAAAACATCCCTTTGAGTGGTCCAAAAAGTAAACAAAAAGCTTTAAATTTATATTTATCACTTAATGGCAACTGGAATTTTACTCCTAGCGAGGGATGGTTACAAAATAGAAAATAAACAATATGGTATTCATGTTTTATCAACTTGCAGAGAAAGGTTATCAGTTGATTAGTAGGCTGCTAATAATTTTTCTAATTTTTTAATAAATATTATAACTAATATAAACTTGGTGGCTGATCAGTATAGATAAAACAGATCTAACTTATATGATCCTTCCACAATGTATTATTTAAAATTTATTGTTTAATTTCTTATCCATAAGACATCTGCTTGGCAAGCAAAACTAAATGCACCGGATCAAAAATTGTCTAAAGTCAGAATTACTGTTGCAGTTTTCTTAAATGCTTCTGAAATAATTTTCTTAAATAATATTATATACTTTAAATAATATATTTAATACCATTTAAAATCATTTTTATTGTATAATGATTGTTTAATTTGTTCTCATTAATACTAATTAAATGGCATGGCAATTATCAGCACTGCATGAATAGGTGGTAGTTATTTAACAGTTAAAACTATTTAAATATAATTTATCTCTACACAGTAGATTTATTTTACCGAGTTTTACGTAAACCTTCATTTATATTAGTACTTCTCATTTTAACGTAATTTATTAAAATTATTTCTTCATACATTTTCCTCTTCTGTTTTAGGATTTATGTATTAGGATATATTTTAATCAGATTTTGTTGTATTGCTATTTTAGAATATAAGGTCGGTTTTACTGTCCGAGACTGTAATTCCTTAAACTAACCTTGAAAATTTATATTTTGTTTTTTATTGAAGACTTCCTATTGTTAAAAATTCCAAATCTACCAAAACATACTCTGTTGTGATTATAAGTCATTTATTTATTTTTTTTTTTTGTGCTTTCTCACATCTTTAATTCAAATGGAATCTGTAATGATCTGCAACCAACTATTAGGTTTCTCATTTGTGGTTGTTATCTAGAATTTTTCTCACAAAGTTTGAGAGATTTAAACGGAGATTCAGTGTGACAAGCTAGTATCAAAATATAACTGAATAGTTCAATTAAATAAATAGCTGGCTCATTATTGCTTTTACCTCGTAATCTGAATCACATTCATTCCCATTGAATTGAAAATCTGCTATAATTGATGATTAAATCTTTGATTTAAGATTCCTTGTACACCATTCTCCCATTTCTTATCATTTTTAATATTCCAATTGTGGCTCAATGCTGTAATCATTTATTGTCATTCTTTTGTTGATCAAAACTTACTGTCTAACAAATAGATAAAATAAAGTTTATATAAAAATTAAATTAAATTCAATCTTACCATCAATTCATTTGTATTCTCTTTTCTAGTACTTTCGGTTATTCGGCCATTCTCTGGAAAAATTATTCAATATGAAGATATTGTAATTTATATCTTCTTACATAACAGACATGACTAATTTTATACTATGGCGACCAGTTGTGACTTTTAACATTTTATATTTTAACGTATTTCAATTTTTATAACCTCAAATTTAAGAATAATTTTTCCTGAGGATGGTCAAATGACCAAAAGTACTAGAAAAGAGAACACGAATGAATTGCTGGCAAGATTGAATTTAATTTTATATATATGTAAATAATATTATATACCAACTGTGCCATGCTTAAAAAACTTAACCTAGATAAATAAGTGTAAATCATCTATTTGATTCAAATTGAATTATTCAATCTCTATTTGGTTGCTTTCTTTGTAATATAAAAAGTCTTTGTTTCTCTTACTTAAGTGTATATTAAATTATCATGTATACCAACATGTTTGTAATGTTCTTTACAACAGTTGATGATGGTTTTAAAAAAAAATTACAACTAGTAGAAGGCAATTTATTCTTTTATGCTTTCAAAAAATAGCTATACACCTGTTGGGCACTAGTACAGCAATATGTAACTTTGTACCTTACAGTAGTTTTTGAAAATGTTCCTCATAAACATCCAAATATATCTGTATGGATATCTAAAAAACTCTCACAAGTTGTTCGTGTGGAATGTTCTCATAAAGAGCAGTTTGAAGTTCCTAGAAGCTGTGTGCTTTCCTCAATAAACACTGTTTTTTGCATAACCTCAAATTAAAAATCTGGTGACCTTTTAAGTCCAGAGAATGAGATGGCTACAAGCTCCTAGAAATGATTCGACCTTAAAAAACATTTTGCAGGAACTTCATGGACTGCCGCCTGGCTGTATATGTGGTCGCACCTTCTTTTTGAATTCAAGCGTTATTAATTTTTACCTCCATAAGCTCGTCCATGAACTAGTGAATGATTTAAAAATAACAGCTGAATTCATCAATATTCGGCTGTGAAGAATATTGGGCTGACCATCTCCTGGATATTGTAATACACACTCGAATCTTCCTCAATTCCTTTATTCTAGAGGAATATCAGTACAGCATGCGGCTTGTATGCAGACCATAAACATGAGTTCTGTGTTTGCACAAGCTCTGATAAATAGAACTGGCATGTGTTAGGCATTCACAGATGGAAAACATAGTCTAAAATATTGTCAGAATTGTCTGCTGGAAATCGTTCAAACCAGTTCACAGCATTATTGAATCTTTTGAATCTCATTTCACTGTATGTGAGATGAGACTGAGCTTCTTACAAACTGCCTTGTGAGCTATTGCAGCACAGATATTTGTATTTTGGGTCAACTTTTGCACTTATTTGTTGGGTCTATATTTCATTAGCAGCTGATATGTCTTGCAATTTTTCTTCATCAGCTACTGATGGTCTCCCACTTTGCTCTCATAGTCCTTTACCAATCCTGTCTCCCTAAACTTCTCAATAGCCCTTTTTACATTATTTTAAATAGGTATTAGTACTTAGAAATCTATTGGATATCTCAGAAATCTAACCTTTTGCTAACTGTATATATACTCATTGTGGTTATGGAAGAAAACATGTTTAGTGAGAAATATTCACTATTCTGAAGTTAATATAATTCTAATGCAAGTGGAAAAATGTTCTCAATTGTTTGAAGGCGATGAATACACAATTAACAACAAAGAACCAGACACATTTAATTTCAAGGTCACCAGTATGACTGGCTCGCAGTATCAAATTGTATACAAGACAGAATTAGCAACTTTTGTAGAAAATTACTTACAGTACAAGAAAACAATCCCTCAACATATAATCATGTTGAAAGAGGTTTATAAGTTAACTTTTTGAATGTAGTGTATAGCAAACAACACTTCTGTCATGTTTACAGTCAGTTAGAATGTTCTGCATGAAAGAAAAAGCAATGCTCTCATTCCACAAAAGAAAGGCGGTGTCCATAGGAATATTTTCTAAAAATTAAATCAAGTTGTGTAAAATTATATGATGGTTATAATTTCTACATATGAAAATCACAAAACCTAAAATTTTAGCTTCGAGGTATAAGTGCTGTATGATTTCTATGAAAATAATTTATTATTATTATTGTATTGTCATAAAAGGATTAAATACTTTAAATATAATGTCTTGATTTGTTTTATGACTAAGATGACCAGGTTTTTTAAAAAATTTTCCAACCTTTAAAATTGAAAAGAAAATATAAAACTACATTGCATAAAAGTAATATCACATTTTCTTTTTTTATAACAAATTACATGCGTTAGGAAATTTTTAAGAATTAATTAAAAATATGTCAAAATATGAGAATTAATTTGAAAATGAAATTACATAAATAACTTTTATCCATAGAACAAAACTATTTTGATTAATATAAAACAAAAATTTATTGGGAAAACTCTATTAACAAAATAACAAGTATTTAAAGGTACATTTAACTGTTAAAACTGTGTCATTAAAGATAGTTGTATATAAAATTTTCTTAAAGATTAGTCAACAGTTTTAATTATTTTATTGAGATACAAAATATTGCATTAAATTTATATTGAATTTTTAAATGCTAATTAGATTGTGAATTTCAATTTTTGTAGTTAGTTTTATTTATTAAATTTAGTTGGATTAAGTCTTGGGTTTTATTATCAATATTAGATTTACATTTGAGCCATATTAATTCAAATATTTGTTGACTATTTGTTAGTTGTTTTGTTTACTTAATAATAAAAAGGACATTTTGAGACATGAACACAATAATTTAAATATATATTTATATTTTAAATTGAGAGTGGAGTGGTTATTACTTATAATTAAATTAATTAAAACATTTAATTGCATCATTATAGCAATTAAACAATATACCATAATAAATCATATATAAGACCTCTTCCCTGTTTTGAGGCGTGATATATAAATTTTTTTCATATTTTGAATTTGGGTAATTTTTAATAACAAAATATTAAACGTATGATGTAATTGTACTGCAGTTTAAATTTTTTTTTAAGTCAAACATGTTACATGTAATTAAACATTTTGAGTTATTTGACAGCTAAATTCTTTTTGATGTTAAACGTATTACTTGAATGGTGATTTAAGTGTACCAAAACTGAAGAAGTATGGCTTGTTAATTAAACTATTTGGAGGCAAATACAGTTTGATTCCAGTTACTGGCATATGTTAACATTAAACTTAAAAAAGAATTAAAAAGAAGAAGGCTTAGGATTTTCTTAAATATTTTGTTTGTTATAATTTTGCATAATATTTCCTTAATTTTAATAAAATATTTAATCTCATTCTGTGAACTGTTTTTTAGTTTCTTAAAATGTCATGTTAAAGATATAATTTTGCACATTATATCAATGATATGGTAAAAAAAACCATTCATCTTGCTATTATTTTACAAGCGCTGAATTATTATTAGGTGTACTGCTCTCTTATAAGATATGATTTTAGATTGAATAGTTGGTATTTGTATCCATCCATTTTTTTTTTTTTATTGTAAATACTAGTGCCATTCAAAAGTTATATTTAGTTAAATATGAATGGTGCATGATTAAGTTATTAGGTTCATCAGTAGTTCAATGTTTTGATAAGATTAGAAGATTATAGAATCTTACCGGCGAGTATATATTGCTTAGTTGACTACGTGCCCAACTCCTTTCTCGTTTTCCTGATATGAATGGTTGCATTATTCGTCACTTTTATCCATTCTTCTCTATCTCACATAATATCTGACTTACTGATTATAAAACTTTGAAAAACCTTTCTCATAATTATCCTTCATCTAAGCGTAGGTCATTCCTAGTGAGCACATTCCTGTTGCTTGTCTTCTCTTCATTTTATAAGTTTTCTTTGCCGTTTCATTTCATCTTTATATAGGGTGTATCAAAACTGCATATGTTTATTGGAAACTTTTTTCTTATTTTTAGATATAGAATCCGTTTCCAAGAGATGATTGCCGTGCAGGTTTGATACACTCTGTATATCTCCTAACCTCCCATTCCATCTGCTTTTTATTGTTATACCTGGCTCACTAGATAATTCATAAGTTTTAATTTTTTTTTTTTTTAATTTATCCTCCCCTTTACCAGGCCCAAAAATCTTAGATTTTTTTTTCAAATACTAATCCTTTTTCACTTTTTGGACTTTGAGTGACAGAATTGTTCTCACAACTAATGTATTTTTGAAACTTTCTTTTACTTTTATTATGTCCTTGATTATTTAACATTCTCTTCAGGGTACCTGGATAAATCTGAATAAATCTCTGATGTATTCAGTCAACCTAGCAAATACCAAATATAGATAGATTCTAGATACTTAGATAGATATGCTTGCTTCTATTTACTTACTTGATGTGTCCGAAGGGACTATTTTTTTAATTGAAATAGTCGTTGCAGTATTTAAATGAAAATTTTTATGACTTTTTCTAGACAATTATTTTTTATTTTTTAAAATTGAAAATGGCAGATGGACTTAATCAGAAGGTAGTCCTGTAGGCAATTTTTGGAACATGGGAATGACTGTTTTTGTTTTTTTATAATTAAAAAAATGTAGATTCATACTGGGTGTTTTGTATATGTTTTTATAACTTAAAGATTTGTTGCATCATAGCAATGTTAATCAGTACAGTCATCAATACACTGCTAGTATTAAAATAAGCCAAAAATTACAAAAAAAAATTGCACTGTATAATTTTAATGGTTATTATCTTTTTATGAAGTCAGTAGCCATATGTAACACTATTTTAATTAATCTAGCAGTGTAAATTTCAGAAAGAGGGGTCTTATATTTGAATAGACACAATCATTAATTATTATTTTAAAATACTGCTATCATATGATTATTATTACGTTATATTACATTTGACACTAATTTGTTTCTTTATGTACTAAAATATGTTGATCTAATTTTTATTTTCTTAGTGTGTTATATTTAACACAACATTGATATCTACATTGTAATTATCATTATTTATTTACTTTTTTTTTAGAATATTGCATTGTTTTGAATGTTCATGCAGCATTTCAATGGTGTTTTCTTTTCTTATAATTATGTTACATGCCTGCAATGGATATAATTTTTTTATCAGTTGTTATAGAATTTAATGTTATTTATTGTGGTGTTAAGTGCATGTTTGGATTTAATTGTTTTTTATGTGTTTTTTTTATTTATATATGATAAAATTTTTGTAGAGGTTTATGTGAGGCTTTAATTTTATAGTAAAAATTCCATTAATACTATAATATTTAGATGTCAAAATGAGAGTTTTTTAAATTTATTCTTATAAAAGTTAGATCTTTCTCTTGTCAACCTTCTCTATTTGGATTCAGTGATCTGTCTTCGCCCAAAAGCTGCATCTCCTCTTACTTGTCAGTAGAATTTGTGTAGGTCCTCTTTCATCTGGTTTTCCCTTTCATACTGTTTCAGAGGATGTAGTATTTTCAGTCTTACATATTTTTCCTAATTACAGTAAAAAGTTTTTCCTAATCACTGTAATTAGAGTAAAAGATTTAAGCGAGATGAATCTGTTCTGAAATTGCATAATTATGTTCAAAAAACAGCAGTTATCCTATGCTGTTCATATTAGGGAGAGTTAAAAGAGGAATGGTTTTCTATTGCCTTCTTCAATGATCTAATTGCATCAGCTTGCAAAGCTAACTTTACTGCAGATGATGTTCATAACTGGATATCTTCATTGTGTTTACTACAACAACTTGGTTTTCCCTAGAAAAAGGAGTTCTGATGAGCACTTCTAATATCCTAAAGTGTTTTATATTTGTTATAATCATGTAAGACTGGAACAGGTAATCTAATACAGCAAAAGACAAGTGAACTATATATATATATATATAAATTATTATAATTATATTTACATTGTATTGATAATTCAACTTTAGAATAATGAATTAATGTATTGAAGGTCCCCTAGTTTTGAATTCTAACTTGGTGGTAATTTTATGCTAGTGCTATTTAAATGCTATAGCATAGTTAGTGCTATTTAAATGTTTGTATGGGAGCTTCTCACATAAATAAGAACAATAAACAACATGTTTTAATGAGGAAAGAACTTCCCTTAGAACTTGTAAAGAGTTTATGCAAGGATTTTGATTAAATGAGATATAAATATTACAATTCAAAAGACTTTTATTTGGGAGTAGAACCTAAGATAAAGAGTCATTTGAGCTAATCTTAGCCATTTCCATCTGTTCTAACACTACTATTACTAACTATTAATTTTCAGATTTTTAAATTGGATATTATTTATATAAATATATATAGATGAGTATATATATATATTTTACATAAATAGTAAAACCTCACAAGTGGACTTTTAAAACAAAATTATTGAATTCGTTTACATTTTCTATAATTTAAATAAGCTGTATTTACTTTTTGTAATTTATGAAATTTTATGTCTGACAAACATCATAATATGTAACAGATTATACTTTACTATTTTGCTCTTAGATTTATCAGCATAGATAATATCCTAGTATCTATTCTGTAATATCCTTATAAACTAATATCTGGATAATAGTCTTTTTATTCTTAGGTTGAAGTTTTTCAGAAAAACATTGGGTGATATAGTAAAGAAAATTAATGTTTTACATTTATTATAGTTTACATCAATTATTGATTTACAATAATAAAAAAAAAATGATGCTAAACATATCATCATTCTTTTTATTTCCTCACACTTCCTGTAAAAATCCTTTGAATTTTAAGATTGAGTAATTAGAAAACATGAAGTACAGAAAAAATATTCGTAAAGATATAAAGAAAGAGAGAAAAATAAACAAAGCTTGAACAAATAATAGCACATTTACTTTACCTACCCATTGGTTATTTTTGTATATAAAACTTGAATTTATGATAATTAATTTTTGGTCACAGTTAGTAACTAAAAGGTTTGTATGAGATTTTTAATTAATTTGTCTTGGTTTTTATTATATAGTAAAGCCTGGTTTATCCGGCCTAATATGGCTGTGTACTTGGCCAGATAGCGAAATATCCAGATAATCTGGAATGATCAGAAATACAATACAGATTATTTATATTGTAGATCGTTTAACAACGGAAAAAATGCTACCTTCTCTATTTAAATTCAATACAGTGCATCCTGATATAATACAGTGAAGTGTCAAAAATAAAAATACAGTACAGTATTGTAATACAATTTTAATCCTTAAATTATTCATTAAATCTTTTAAAATTACAATTACAGTTTTTTTGTTTTTAGATGCCACTACTATGTAGTGGAATAATGTTTTTAAATAGAGTTTTAATTTTTACTAATTTAGAAAAAAAGTCTTATAGTTTTTTATTTTTCATTTTCTGATCTTTTTTCTGTGGATACTCTCCATCTTTGTAATCAAGTGATGTTGGCTGCAGTCCCCTCATCCTGTTTTGGCACGTAATCAAGGAGGGTTTCGACAGCTTTAATGCATCAGAATGAGAAACCTTAGTTGAGTTTGAAGTTACAATGTCATCTTTGTCTTCTACAGGTTTATTGGACACCATATGTCGTATGTCTTCATCCGTGATTTCTTCATTCTCATCATTTTTCAT
>JAAAKQ030510125.1:27589-39674 GCA_010016005.3 Zanna intricata
AATTTTTCATAATGTATTATTTTTTTGTTTTATTTTTGTTCATGTATATTAACGTGATTTGTTACGGCAGAATTTACATCCATAGTTAAGAAAAAAACTTAGGAGTCAAGTACATGAAATTATCAATAATGTTTATGATTTTATGAAAAAAGAAACTCTAAAAGTAGGTAAATTAACTGACAACAAACATATAATTGCCATTTAGAAATGCGATAAAAGACTTCTGCTGCTGGTGGGATATCAAGAACACAGGTTCAGAAATTCAGAATGGTAAAAAATCAATATCCCAATCATGTTCTTTCAGCATGCTGAAAAAGTGATAAATGAAATTGAAAAACTGTCAGTGGACTGGACAGTTTTCATTTAGGTATAGTTAAAAGAACAGTTAATGAATTTCATTCAAAGAAGAATGAATTACTTACTTAAAAAAAGTAAGACAAGAACTTCAGTCATCTGTTGATTTTAAAGTCAGTGAATCAACTTTAGCTGTTATTTTGAAAGAATTAGGTTTCAAATGGTGTAAAACTGAAAATAACAGAAAACTTTTAATTGAAAATCCAATCCAATATCAGGTGGAAGAGAATTGAATATTTGCAAACAAAGTACAGACAAAGCAATGCTAGTAATGATAATATTTTTTGTTTATTTTGTTGAAACATACATTTTAAATTTGCATTGTTCAGCAAAGTCATGGTCTGATGGTATTGTTGAGTGACTTCATGTGCCGATTAATATAGGTTTAATAGTAATTCATGCTGGAGGAGAAATCAGTTTTATTCTGAATGCTTTACTAACTTGGAAAGCCAGTTCGAAAAGTGGTGACTAACATGACAACATGAGTATAGACAATTTCATGAATTGGGCGTGTGAAAAATTGTTTCCAAATCTTCCACCTACGTCAGTAACAGTTCTTCATAACGCCCTTTATCACAATACATATTGATAAAGCGCCAAATTATAACTCCAGAAGAAAAGATATGACCAATTGGCTGGAAAAAAACCCATATTTCGTTTGGTTCAAAAATGCTGAAACCACAGTTATATGAATTTAAAGTTACATAAAACTAAAGTACAAAGATATCACTTGGGTGATCCTTTGAAAATACATGGGAATCATGTTCTTAGATGCCCACTGTACCATACTGATTTGAATCCAATTGAAATGGTATGGTCAGCCATAAAAAGACATGTGGTGAGTCATAACAAAACATTTTCTTTCACAAATGTTGAAAAATTAACTATGGACAAAATTAATTTCATGAATGAAGATGATTGGAAACCGAATTATGAAAAAGTAAAAATTATTATGCTAAGCTGGTATCATTGCCATGAAATTTTCATTGATAATGAAAATTAATAATCATTGAATCAATGATAATGATTCGTTAGTGAGGATGATGTACTTGCTAGAAATTTGAATTAGATGCATGAAGAAAATTCAAGTAAGCTTTTGTTTATTATTAAAAATTAATAATTTAGTACAAATAAAGATTATAAAAGAATTAATTACTTTTGTTTACAATTATTAAATGTGAATATGATAGTTATTACTGCATACAATATGATAATACTTCAATATGATATGCGAAGTTGATGTTTTCAGTAATAAACAGTCTGCTCGTGACATTACAAGCTTGTTCATTGGCTGGGCCAAATATACAAAACAAAAGAATTAAATATTTTAGAAAAGTAATAACAAATATTAACACAAATAATAAAACTAATCTACAAACAATTAAACCTTGTTGCAGCACTTTTCCTGACAAACAGTGTTTTTGGTGGCTTTCCTTATTTCAACAGGATTGTTTTGTATTAATTGTACCATGCTGAGAGTTCTAATAAATAACTCTTCTGTAGTAGTTTATTTTTCCTCATATACTATGATTTCAGGTAATAGTCCAGAGATGTTAAGTGAAGCAACCTTGGAGGCCTGTTGATAGGTCTGCCATGTCCAATCCACTTGTAAAAAAAAAAAAAAGTTGCATTTAAGTATTGCCTGTGGTCCATCGGGCTGATGTAGTGGTAAACTTTTTGCAAATCACTTGTTTAAATGCTGATTTTTGATGACAAGGTTCTCAGGTTCAAATCCTAGTAAAGTTTTGAATACTAATCAGTGAATACTGATGTGTACTTTGGTGGTTAGGGTTTAATTAACCACACATCTCAGGAATGGTCTGTCTGAGCCTTACAAGATTACACCTGATTCACATATCATCCTCATCTCATTGTTCTGGGTGGGGGGGGGGTGCATATTGTTCACTAGTTGTTGAACAGTTTGCAATATACACAATAGGAAATAAAAGCATTGCCTAAATGCCATAGAAAAGCATAGAATTGTCCTGTTGTTCTGAAAATCGTCTGCCTTCTTGTTATCAGGGGAACATCTTTCAATAAATCTGGGAAATTATTCTGCAAATTGTTAATTATGTAGTACCAAAAACATTTTCATTGAAAATAAATGTCTCAATATTTTGCTACCTATAGTACTGCATCAAACGTTTGTGAGGAACGTGTATTGGTATCTTTTTTGACAGTGCCATGTGGATTTTCATGATTTCATCTGTGACTGTTTTTGAATTAAAAATTTCATTTTGAGAAAATGTGGCATCATCAGTACAGAAAGTAGAATAGTATAGGGTAGAATTAACGTGACCAGAATCCAGTGACAAAAGTTTTAAATATACAGGAAAATCTGTAGAAAGTAAATTTGGTATGTTTTTTTGATTAAAAGGATGAAGTTGTCTTTTTGAAGTTTTTCCCATACCTTACTTCGTGTAAAACCAGTGCTGTAAGAAGTTCTTTCAATACTGATGCCCAGGCTATGTTCAGTGTGCTGAATTATTTTTTCTTCATCCCCAACAGGATATTCTTGCCATTAAGAGTATATTATGATGGTAATAATCTAGTTGTACGTAAGCACTGAAATACTGAAACTAAAGATGTTTCACCTCATATCCTCCTGTTCAGAAGTATTTGGGGATGATATTTTCACCTTGCAAATGATTTCCACTGCAGACCAATAAAAAAAAGTATTTTTTAATGGAAAATTTATAAGGCATTGTTAGTTAATGACATACAAGTACTATTCCATTAACTTATTTAAGTGTTTATTGTTGTTCAAATGAAATACAAAAAATTAATTGTTGGGATCAGCTGTTAGTTGCCAACTTATGAAATAAATTAATTGGAACAAATTTAACTAAAATTAATTCTTGTTTAGCTTTAAAGATTTTTATTAAATTTTTTATTTGATTATTTTTTTGATTTTGATTAGATTCTGTTTATTTTTCTAAAATATTTATGTTTTTTATAGTATTGAAAATTTTGTTTTTTTAATAAATATTTAAAATCTGCCACATTTTGAAGTTTAATATATAATAAATTTGAAATTATGATTGTTTCCGTGGAATTTATTGATACCATTTTAATCAGATCAAATTCTTTACAAGTTTTGTTTTAAACATTTATGTGTTTATTACCCATTTAATGTTATTTTATGCCAAACATAAAAGTGTGTGTTTTTCAACCCTCAATGTTTTGTCTTTTACCCTAAATTTCTTGAAAACTGTTAAAAAATACAGTTGTAGGGCTTTTTTAGTTTTTCAGGTCAAATTTCGTAGAAAACACTAAATTTATTATTTTATTTTGTCTCCAAGAATTAGCTGCCAGGCTTAGGTTTACTGAAAGTTTAGAGATACAGGAAAAACTCTCACCAGCCTAATAAAGTTTCTCAATCTATATTTATAATATGATCTTTCTTCTTTATCTTCATTGATAGAATATGTTCTGAAAACTTGAAACATTCTTTTTTAATCACTTGCATTATGATGCTTATAAAAGGTGGTTATTTTCATTGTCTTATTGTATCGCCTTAGTTAATTGATAAGTTTCTATTTCATTGTACAGGTGGAGAGGAAAATCATTGGACTCTTCTGTTTTTTATAATTTTCTTTTACTGTTATTTTAAAATCTTGTTACCCCATGTTACTGTCTGTCATATTTGTTTTAATATTTATTAATGTTATATTAATATAAATATTTTAATACTTCTTTTTATTTCTAAAAAGGATGTGTTTTTTATTGTTATGCCTTATAATTTTTTTTATGTGACTGTCATTTGCGTGTAAAATTTCTCTTTATAAAGAAATTTATTATTGTGAGTGATAATGAAAATACATTTTGGTATTTTAGCCTTTTACAATTTTAAACTAAAAACAATTTTAGAGATCACATTTTAAATTATGCATAAATTCTTACTTCTTTATTTACCAAAAATTCCTTTAATTAGTGTATTTTTCTCTTAATCAGTTTGTGAAGTTTTTATTGTGGTTATGTATGAGGTCATCCAGCAAGTAAAGAATTTAGTTTTGAAGAATTTCTTGAAAAATCTCATTACATTGAACAGCATGAATTTTATGCAAATTCATGTTTTAGCACCACTAACAACAATTCATTAATGAGAATTTGTCTAATCTGAATATGCATCTCATGTTGATTTTTTTTGTTTTTGTTTTTGTTTCAATAGCTGCCCAGAATGACCTTTGATTGGAAATCAGACAAATCTTCCTTCTTTGAACGTACTATTTTAAGAGAAGTTGATGCACTTCTCTTGTTTACCTATAAATTCTAACAACTATAAAACTTTTCTTTTATTTAAAGATCAAATCGCTCTTAAAATTTCACATTTGGCAGAATGTTTTGTTTTACACCTTTAAAATACTCTGAGAAACGGTAATAACTATGAAGTGTGAACTAAACCCAGTTAATAAAACAAAGAACTGACATTTGCATTTGTGGTATGTTCATCTGGAGTCCTATACAAATGATTTTATTTTTTAGGTGACCCTTGCTGTTGGTTTGATTTTTAATTTTTTTGTTGTTACCTTTTGTTACATGTTGTCTGTAATGTATAGTCTGTGTTTGTGAAAAAGATAGGATTGCCCGTGTGTAAATCATACCATCTTAATTGTTTTTTTAAATATTAATTTTTGTTGTTGTTTGTACGTACATAAAATTCTGTCTTGAGAGTAGTAATTAATGTCATCTTTTAAGTTGTCTTTAATTTTTTTATTAGTTTATTCTTTAATTACTGACTGGATTGATGGGAAAATGAAGTTTTTAAGATATATCTTTTAAATCATTATTTTTGATTTCCTCCTGGACCATGAAATTTAGTTTTATAATAAAAATGTATTTTGTTAAATTTCTATAGATGTATGTTTTGGTCCTTTCTTAAGTGAAGTGAAGTTTAATGTAATTATAATTTGTTTTTTATGCATGATGTGTGGAATAAGTAAAATTATGTTTATGTTTTATCATTTGTTGTTTTTTTTAATTCGTTTTAGCATATATGGATGGGTAAACATAATTATTCTGCGATTTATGTGTTTAAGTATTTACATTATTTGTGTTTGCTGTAAGTTTTTTTGTGCAGTTTATTTTTCTTTTGTTAATGTATGTTAGTATATTTTGCATTTGAGTGTTTAATTTTCTGTTCAATAATAATTTCAAGTACTTTTAAGATTTATATTGTTGATGTTTTAACATTTATATTCAACAAATATGTTAACCTTTTAGAAGTTTGCATCAATTATTTGTACTTTGATGAAAAATAATATCCTAAATATTAAAGAAGTGGGAGGAGGGGTTTGTACAAAATATGTGAGAGATAGATTTGCTATTAATTAATTAAGAAATTATGAATTATCAAATTAAGTTCATAAACTAATTTCCTGAAGAATTTCAAGAATGAAATTCTATAGTAAATTACTTAGGAATTGGGTAGTCGGATCTGTAGCAAAATTGCTCATATAGCATAAGGCAGAAAAACCTGATGATCTTTAGAATAATATAACACAGTAAACACAAAAGCCATTTTTAAAGTCACATGTATGTCATTGTTGAAAAACCAATTTTTTACATTAAATGGAAAATAGCTTGCAAATTTTTTTTCAATTTTGGCCCACATTCTGCTGGAATTGCTTCTTTTACATTTTCACTGCATGTGTCATGGTATGGTGTCTACTGTCTGTTGAAAAGGTTAAATATTGAGTGTGCTTTTTCGGTGTACATGTTGGATTTTAAATAACCCATACGAAGAAATCACATACTGTGATTAATGAGATTAGGTGAACAGAGTGGCCAAGAGATATCTTCACACAGGAAAATGAAACATTCTGAAAACTTCCTATTTAACTCACTTTCATTGAAACCCTATCCATATGGGCAATTGCCCCATCCCGGTCGTACCACAATTTGGCTCAATTTGCCTTCTATGAAGTTATGCAGCATCATTCTTAACTGCTATGTAAACTATAGAACTTCTAGAAAGACAATTTAAAGTAGTGAAATTTATGTAAATGTGTTTTTCTTAATTTTTGAAATTTTCAACCAACTTATAAAAAATAGCAATGAAAACAATTGTAATCTTCTCAACAAATAAATATCTAACACAATTTCTTTTCTTGCTTTTAAATGACTAGAAAAACCCCAAATAAATGTATTCTTACATTTAATGTAAGATAATTAATTCATTAATTGCACAAAAAATTATAATTCCAATGTCCGTATGATTATATAATGTTATTTTATTTTACAAGTCTGACTTACAGTCATTTTAAACAAGAAAAAAGTATTGAGATCTATCTAATTATCAATGCTTATTACCATGTGAAATTAAGAATTAATTAGACATTTTTTTATCCTACATGTTATTCCATTTAAATATTAAATGTTATTGACCATCAGATGTTAAACAATTTCATACAGTATGTTCCCTAACCTTAAAATTCTTCTTAAACAGTATAAAATACATTATTAAAAGTGTTATTATTTCTTATTTAATTATTGTATACTTTGTATATGTTTTCATTTTTTATTTCATTATTTTTTTTTAATTTTCTTTTTAAGAAATTATTTTTTTTTGTTAACTAACGATTGAAAAACTTATAAACTAATTTAGCTAAAAAAATATTCACCTATTTTTTTTAAATTTAAAGCTGTGTATATTAGTATATATTACTTAATTTTTATTACTTTATATTAGGCGCAGGAACGGCATGGTACTGCTGAAGATCGTATACAGAGGCTTGAAGCACAAGTTGAAGAGAAGAATGCTGAATTATTAAGATTAAATCAAAGGCTTAAAATGAATGAAGAACATAATACAAGATTATCGTCAACTGTTGATAAACTTTTGTCAGGTAATAATTAATATAACGGTAGAAATCTGGCGATTGTAGTTAATCATTGTTATTAAAAATCTGTTTTGTATAAAAATGTTAACATTTTTACGTATGGAGTATTTTAACTTCAGTAATAATAGATTTAAAATTAAATTCAAATATATTAAGATTAATTTGTTCTCTAATGATTCAAGAGTACTAAATATTATAAGCATTGCAGCTGTGCCTTGTTGATTTCAACCTGGATTTAAATCATCTCAAAAATTATTGGAAGTAAAACCTTCCTATTGTCATTTTATTATAATCTTTTGTTACATAACTAAGGAGTATAGAATTTTCTTAAGTTCTATTAGAAAGTTTTATTAAAAAAGTTTAAATCTTTATTCATGTGATAGAAAAACATAAAATTTGTCAGTAGGGATTAAAGAGTGGTTAATGCATGTTTGACTATTACCAACACGTCTAGGAAACACTACCATTTTATATTTATTTAATCTTTGTAATCTATAAACATCTGGAATTTCAGTTAGTAGCAGTTATTTACATACATATCTGTGATGAGTTTTTAATTAATGAATTGTTATGTGTATCAATGTAAAAATCTTTTCTTAGAGACATCAGTTGTTTGACCATTTTGTCCTATTTTCCATTTCTTTTTATTCTCAGTATTTTTTATTACTATCTACATCTTCATTTGCCTATTTTATTATTCCAGTCTTTGTCTTTTTCTACATTGTTTACTTTCTACACATCCCTTTCTTTATTAGCAGAATAACTAAATGTCAGTGTCTCATATCTCGGGATGCCCCAGCATCCAGCTCATCTCTAATAGATTCTAGTGAATTTTTATATTGGTCTGTTTAGCAAGAGATACTTTAATAAATGATTCAGCCACTTTGATTACTGTTTTTATTTGTGGAGTAAGCCATAGTGGGTGAGCTTATTAGATAATGCAGGGTTCTTACAGTATAAATTGAAATAAGAATTTGTTACCCTGTCGTAGTTTGTTCTAGTGTATTTTAGTGTTCAGTATATTTGATCTGATATGAATACATTTATTTATTAAGAAGCAGTAGAAAAGTCTCTAGGACTTATTTAATATAACTTAGTTCTAGATTTTTTTTTTGATTTTTTATTTTTTTATTGTTTTAGAATCAAATGAAAGGCTACAAGTTCATTTAAAAGAGCGTATGCATGCACTAGAAGAGAAAAATGCTTTAACGCAGGAACTAGAAAAAACAAGAAAGGTTCTAGAAGATATACAAGGAGAAAAGGTAAAATAAAAGTGATAAAGAGGTGAGAATTAAATGACATAAACCTATCAAACTGTTTTTTTTTTTTTTTGTCTTTTTGCTGTTAATATATGACTGGTCTGATATAGTTTTTCCCCCTATTTGTTTTATTCTTTCTAATCATTTAACCTGCATATATTCATGCAATATTCTACTTCATTATAGCCTGTATATTTTATTTTAATCTTTATATAGCAGAATAGTTTTTACCCTCTGTTTTCTTGAGTTTTTAATAAAGCCATAATTACTTAACATAGATGTAAATAATAGATGAATCGTATGGAAAACTTGAGCAAATGTAAAATGCTCTGATTTTAGTAAGTAGATAATAAATTTTATTTTTATTACCAATAAAAGATTGTAGTTTTGTTACGTAGTCAAACAAACTATGTAAGTACATTAAAAACTATATCAGTTATTGTTTAGAATATTTAGATAATCCTCAGGAGTTTTAGAAAATGTGTAAAAAAATAAAAATATTTACTGTTAACTAATATTATACCATGTGATTCAAAAAGGACTTCACAATTTTAAAAGTACATAACATGTTTTTGAAATAACTAACAGATTTGGTAGTTTCATATTATAGAAAACACATCAGGTGTTTCACCCAACATTCACTTTGGTTTGGAATGGCTTCCATTTGTAATGTAACATACATCCCTCATAAAGTGGATTCCATTCCAGACTAGACAGTAAGTCAGGCATTAATTCACAGCATTAGCTGAACAAGATCAGAGCAGGCAAAAATGGTATAATAAACCCAAACTTTAATGAAACCTCACAAGAAAAAATCTACTGGGGTCAAATCTGGGGAGTGAAGAGGCCATGCAATTTGACCTTTATGACCAATCCACTGACCTGGGAATTGAGTATCAAAAAATCTCAGATTTCTGGTGTCCTGTCTTAGTGGTACTAAGGTGACAATCTCGGTCATCATCATAATCTAATTGAAGAATTAGAAAATTCTGAAGCATGTCGATATAAACGATACCATTTATGGTTGCTCCTGGAAGAAGAACAAGCTGTTCTGCTAAGGGCACAAATAACATTGACTTAATTGACTTAGGGCTGTCACAAATGTGCTGAAAAGTCAGGAGGGTTTATGCTATTCCATATTTGGCAATTTTAAGTGTTCACTGTAAAAATTTATTGTTCTGTAAAAATGTATCATTGTCTGTAATTTTATCATCATTTCCACACAAAATTGCAACCGAGCAGCTTTTTCATCTGTAATGCGTTGAACCACAGTTAGTTTGTGTAACTTTCAAGTCCAGTTGTTTATGTAATACATGCCAAACAGTTGTTTATGGAATTCCAGTCTCACATGATACACACTGAGTTGATTTCTTCAGGCCACGTGCAAAGCTTTCTCCAAGTTGTTCCACAGCAGCTTCAGAGGAATGCATGGTTGTCCTGGTGATTTGTGTGTTTAACAGAACAACCTGTCTCAACAAAGGTTTGGTGCCAACAGTGAATTGTATCTTTACTAGGTGGCTCCCTACTGTACTCTGCAAAAATTACATTGAACTGCAATTGCTTACTGCAAATTGTGATACCAAAATGCACAGCAGGCATGTTCTGCACCAGTAAATGTATCCATTTTTTACAACACTGTGATGAATTTGGTTGGTACTAATGAACTACATGAGTCAAAACTTTATGTGTTTTGCTATGAAATTTGACCTCATCTGAGTCTGTAATTTACCTAAGTAAATTTTTTTATGCTTTTAAAGTTGTGATACTCTTTTTGAATCTCTCAGTATATTGAATAATATATCTAGTTTTTATTGATTTTTTTTTTTTTGTGTATTACAAGAAATGTCTGAAATATTACTTTATTATACATACTACTTTATACATATACTTTATTATAAATATAACTATTTTATTTCTTGCAGGGTGAAATAGTTAAAGAATTAAGTAAAGCACGACTAGAAATAGATAATGTTAAAAGACAGATGCTTCAACAAGAAATAGCTTTTAACATTCAACAAACTGATGCTCTTACAAGGTAAATAGTGTTTAATACATTGCTATACTAATATTTAAACTATACTATACTTTTTCTTCACAGTATCATATTTTATTATAAAAATATTTCTCTTTTTTAAGTTTTTTTTAAATTATGTGTATAAATATAAATAATCACTTTAAAGTGATAATTTTTTTGACACGTGACATAATTATGGTCTCATTTACGGTTTAATTATTGAATATTATTAATTCTTTTTCACATTGAAATAGAATATTGTAATATTATAGAAAGTAGTAACAATTCCAGATTTTTTTTTCATATTGACAGTATACTGTAATAACGTATTTAGCTAGTTGTTTATACCTCTCGCAGATATATATATATATATAAGGTTTGTTAAAAAAAAACCAAACTTTTTAAATGAAACATTTTTGAGTGTACGCACTGTAATTCATCAAAATCATTGTTTAACTGTCAATGAGGTTGCTGAAGACGTTGGAATAAGTGTAGGATCTTGCCATCAAATCCTGTCTGTAAATCTTGCAGTGCAGTGCACCAGTGCAGAATTTGTGACATGTTTGTTACAGACTCAAGTTGATGTCTGTCAGGAACAGCTTGCAAATACAAATATGGACAACAGCTTCCTCAAGAACATTTTAACAGTTTTATACATAATTTCACATAGACATGTTCTTCCTCCAATTCCTTCATTTTTTTTTTCGACAAGCAGCTTATGCATAACCTCTCTCAATCAGTAGTTACCCAACAATTAACACATAGATCAGTTAAAAGACAATGTTAACAAGATATGTCATTAGGTGCGCACAGTGACCAGAGCACACCATCTGCAGAAATTGACCCACAGTTAAAAAAGTTTGATCATTTTTTGAACAAACCTTGTAAACTGACACATTGGATTTATGAACATCAGATTATGATTATAAAAATAATTCTTTTTTGTAGTTATTTTTTGTTTAAGAATCTTGGACTGTTCATTTATAAAATATTTACAATATTAAAACTTATGAAAACTTGTTTAAATTTTAAAGATTCTTATGTTCTTACAATGTGCTATTTCATACTCCGTAATGAATAAGTCTGACATTACGGTTAGATCTTCAAGGGACACTATTCATTAGCAAATATCTAATTTTATTTATTTATTGAATATACTAATCTACTTCATCAAATACAATAGGTTGATTAATCAATGGATGTGTGATAAAAAAACTAATGAAAATTTTAATTAAAAAGAATTTCTATACTGAATTTTGTCCCCTTCAGAAGTCTCCCAGACATGTGACTCACTTATAATAGCATTTCGCCCAATCTTCAAAAGATTTTGGAAAGTAGTTTTGTTGTAGCATAAGCTACTTAGCAATTTTTTTCCTTATTTCATCTATTCTTTGTGAAAATCTATTTGTGTTCAACTTGAAGGAGAAGGATGTTGAATATAATTTTTGTTCTTTCAGTGTGGTTCTGGTTGAATTAATTATTAGATAAGTTTTTAACAGTGATAATTTGATGTTACAAATCGAGTGTAAATTTTAACACTTAACCTTTTGGCTATGGCCATATTTTTAAATGCGGCCGATGCAAAAACTTTCAATGGTTACACACATGATTTCTCG
>JAAAKQ030510126.1:0-19749 GCA_010016005.3 Zanna intricata
CGCTACAATTCATTCATCTCATCCTCTGAAGATATACCTTAACGGTGGTTCCGGAGGTTAAAAAAAAAAAAAATTAATTTGTTTATTTTTTCGAAAGGTGAGCTGTAATTTAAGGTGAATATTTTAAATTCAAGTTATTTACACCGTCAAAATTTACCAAAAGGTTTCAAAGAAAACTTAAAATTAAAAATTCTTTTCTATCTTTTCAACAGTAACTCTAAGATAAATGAAAATTTATCGATCTTCAAAAGTAATTTCTTCACCAAATAAGATTTTTAACATAAAAACTCATGACTTCTGGGCACTAGCTGAATTCATAAATAAATTATGTATATTTATTAGATATTCATGATTAAAATTTATGTTTTTTAAATGATATTTATTCAATTAAATTTCACTTTTTTTCAAGTGAATTCTAATATCAATGTTACGGAAAATCTTAACTGCAATATGACCATTCTCAGTGGAATTACTTTAATGAAATAATCCTAGTAATGCTTACCTTAAGTTGGCATTAGATAAACTGTCAAAGTATAATAGAACGTGTAAATAAAGAAAATATGATGACTTTGTATACTAATACCTATCTATAATCCTTACTAATCAAATTATCAGTTTGTTAACACCATAACTGAGCCGGTCGTAAGCAATCTCTCTTTATAGGTTTAGCCTCCGGAACTACCGTAAAAGTATTATTTCAGAGGATGAATGAGGATGATGTGAATGAAGTGCAGTCTTGTACAATCTCAGGTCGACCACTCCTGAGAATTGTGGTTATTTAAAACCCAACCACCAAAGAACACGATCTAGTATTCAAATCTATATAATTTTTTTTTATCTTTACTAGGATTTGAACCTTAGAACTCTCGACTTCGAAATTATCTGATTTTCGATGTCAAGTTAACCACTAGACCAACCCGATGGGTTGGTCGTAAGCAATCTACCATGAGATGTAAGTCACTTCCGAATTCATATCTATACACAATAATAAGAATTTCGTTCTTGCAACTGATGGGAATAAGCAGCCATTATGTATGCGTAATGTATGTATTACTAGCCGACATAATTGCAAACGGCATTGAACTCTACGTGTGACACCTTTTCTTTGTTCACAATATGGATGCCTGTACAGTGAACATCAATATCAGACTTTCAGAGAAACGTATTCTCAACGGTGTCTTTTTTTAAATTTTACTTCAAGTGCTTCACATGAGTCGCTACCATTAAATAATAAAATTTATTTTTCTCTAAAAAAAGTTAGAGATCTAAAGAAATTAAGATTAACTACAGGTTTTTAATAATATTAGTTATGTAAATACCGATATTTTTTAATTTTATCGAACCCTTAACCAACTTAATGTTCGGTAATATCTTCATTTTTGACATAAATTATATTTAACCTCATTTAAGTAATTAATTTAGCTATAATGAATTTTAAAGAGCTGTTTAGTTGAAAAATAAATGAAATTAATGCAGTTTGCGGATATGCGGTACAATATTGTTTTGATTATAATACTATACAATTTAAGATATATCTGTTTACCGCATAAAAGAGGTGGGAGAACAGAACAGATTGTAAAGTGAGAAAGGATAGACGAGTTCAGCCTTATCGATTTCCACAAAGCCGTTCTCACCAATAAAGTCTGCGCTTTTCTACGACCGCATAGTCACCCGTTTACATAGAGAACCCGATCTCTTGCGGGAGAGGTATCTGACTGAATGAAATCGTACAGTACTGAAGGGGGGCTGAAAATCCCCATTTTTTTTTTTTTTTTTATTCGGTCCTCTTTCATAGCTTTTATCCCCGAGTTCCTGCCCGAATACTTCATTGAAAGCGGTTCCTCCTGAAAAGCCTTCATATCCACGTATATACATGAAAATTATTATAGCGTAGAGTTTAATCTAACTGCCCAATAAATAACTTGAGCACAATACAATATTTGCATTCTGTCCTTAAGCTCGTCCACAATAATTCATAATACCATAACTGAAGACTTAATCGATTAGATTAAATACTGCGTTTGCTGGTTTGTAATAGAATAATAATTACTATTATTGTTACTTTTAAACATAAATGTACTGATATATTATAACCATATTTCCATCTCTTTTGAATGTGATGTAAGATAATAATGCCAACCAACCTATAATTTTCATAGTGAATTTTTTTTTTATAATTCTTTTTTTAAATTAAAATTTGTTCTTATACATAACAGAAGTAGTTTAAAATAAAGCTACTTCTTTATCGCTTACGTAACATTTATAGAAAATATTTTAACAATTATTACCTACAGAATCTAAGAAATTAATTAAGTTCAACTAGAATCCGTAATGAATAATATTAGTTAAATTAAAATGTGTTGAATAGAAATTATGGAAATGAAAATTATTTAAATCAGAAAGAATTAAATTTATATCAGTTAATATTTTTTTTCTTCTTTTGATTAAGGTGAATCATACTGAGTATTTTATGAACTTTTTTCTCGTAAAATGTTAAACAGGTTCATCTTTTTGGAGATCTTTATTTTTAATCTATTTCCTAAAAGTGAAGTGCAATTTATGTAGAAAATAGATGAGTGATATAGGAGGCATTTCATGTAATGTTAAAAAAAAGCCAGTCGCGGGACTGACCAACAGAAGTGAAAACTTAAAACAATGAGTACCGATCACTGGTTATTAATATATTTGATTCATTGCTGATTCTAATGTATGCGATTTTTACACTGAATTTAACAATTATTTAAAAATCAATTTTGTATAAACAATTTAATAAACACTTCAATACGTATAGGTATACACAATTACATCTACAAAGCGACACGCTCCGGATAACTACAAGTGTATTAATGTATACATATAGGCCTACCAATATACAGAAAGAAAGAAAAAGAACGGGAGAAATAAAGAAAAGGGGAATCGACATCTTTCTTTACTGTATGTTGATGTAATGATGTAAACGTATATGCTTTATGCGTAAGTATACAGAAATAGAAAAAGAGACTCGCTGACGGATCATTGATGTTTTCTCTCATCTCTCATTCTATATATATATGTATATTATATAAATTCTTGCTCTCTGTATTTCACTCCTATATATATGCTTAGAGTCTCGCGACAATTTTTGATTACGAGTCGCTATTTTTTTTTCCGTGCGAAAAAAAAAAAAGTGTCCGGCAGAACACGCAAAAAAAAGTTTTCGCTTTAAAAAGAGAATTCCACAGAAAATATCCATTCAACGGAAATAATTTTTCTTTTATTCATTATTTTCCATTTATTTTTAAAGAAGTTTTTATTTTTTTATTTAAATATATGCGTATCATAAATCTTGAAATTAGTAACTATTAACATTAAAAAAAAATCTAAAACCTGTATTTTGTTGAGAATAGCATCTATATCACATGAAAAACATGATACGTGAAGTAACTGACCAGCAATTGATACTGATCTTAGACTCAGGAACGAAAGATAAAAGACGAAATAAATGAAGCATGGTGTACGTGAAAAGAAAACCTAACATCGATAACCGATATGTCTTAGAAAAAAAAAGTTAAATATCTAGAGAATATTCTGTTAAGCGGAAGAGTTACTGTGAAACAATTCCAGAGCAGGATCACATTGTCAAATGAGAGATGTTGAAATTTGTAATATTCGTGCTAAGAGGAAGATTTTTCTCTTGAAGAAAAAGTTCAAGGAAAGGTAATAATTGCAAATGTAATTTGTAAATTTGTAACATCTACAAAGCTGAATATTAAGCTGCGATATGGAAGAAAGAGAAGATTCTACACGCGGCAGAGCTCACTATCTGACTAGAACGAGTGTGTGTGGACACGGGAAGAAGAAAAGAAGATATAAAAGCCGGGATGAAATCCACAAGCAGAATTGAAAAGTTGAAAAAAATAACTAGTTGGATTTGGTCATGAGCTAATACAAACAATTTAAAATAAATTAGAGATAAATTTTATAGGACATAGTTTTTTTATGTTTATGAAAACAATTATTATTTAAAGCAATGGAAAATATAATTGCTGTAATATTTAAAATATCGTTAATTCAAATGAAAAATTAAAAAAAAAATATTTAAAGAAGAAAAATATTTGTTTCTAACTTCTATCAGAAATTAAGATGTAAATGCTGGCTGAGATCCAAAACCGTCAACCTTACTACCCCGACCTATGAAATTCAACTCATAAGTTTCCCTTGAGTCTCTATATCTCCGTAAATAGATCTTGCAACTACAGCAAATGTTCTGGAACTTCAGTCTGGCGCCTAAAATTCATATTGTTCTCTCCAGATAGTGTTCATGAAAGTAATAATAAATCTAATGATTGTTCAAAGATTTTTCTGAGGTAATTATTCATTTATTATTTTTTATTTATTGAGGTTGTCTAACTGACAACCGTTCTCTCTTATTAAATTTTATGCATTTTTCTGCTGCTGATTAATGAATGGAAAAACCGGTATCTTAAATAAATAACTTTTCAACAAAGTATTGTAAAAAGTACATGCTGTACATCAGTAATATAATGAAAGCAATCGTTATCAGTTAATCGAGCTTAAATTGGAAGTTATCACTTTACTTTTAGAGACTTTTTGTATTTTTTGATAATAAATGACTCATCTCAAAATCCTTAATATACTACAATATTACCTCAAAGTCCACTTCTAAATAAACTGTACAAGTTTGTTTTTAGTTCACAATTCTGTAACAACGCTGTTCAGCAGCAAATTCTTTCTTATCCGATTAATTTCAAAACACTTTCATTTCATTCTATCATCTAATTTTTATATAAGAAATATATAAATTTTCAATTTTAATAAGCAACGTTAATGCTTTTATTGAAATTTTTAGATACTTTCCAATGTGAAACATTTTGAAAAATAATTTGTAGAATCTATTCAAATTCTTCTTCGCTCAAATAGTTAATAATTCTAGTTGTAGGAGTCGATAATATCGACTCCAATATTCTAACTGTAGTTTAAACCTTTCAGAGATCTCCAGTATCTATTTCGTAGTCCAGAGCTTCCTTGAAATAATCATCAATTTGTCCCTCAATTTCATCAGATAATTTCTTTTTCTCTGTACAATCCTTTGTACTCATGCCAACTAATTACTCCTAATGGGTAAGAGGAAATTAAGCTCAAATATAATTATGATTGTTTCATTTCCCCGAATTGTTCTGATATATTTTTATTTTTATACTAGATATTAATTTTTGTATTTAATTTAATTGTTTTTTCAAAGCTACTTCTTCTCCTACAAAAATTCTCCATTTGATATTTTGTAGTTTCCTTAAATTGCATTTCTGAAATATTGTTACAGCTCTCTGCCCTCAACATATTTAGCAACTTCCTTTTTGCATTCATAAAGTAATTGTAATTATTTTTCGTTATTCAAAGTTTTCTACAAATCTTTTTTGTAGAAAATATCCTAGAAAAGATTCCCTAACTCCTTTCTTTTGACACTTTTTTTTTTTTACTCATTGATTCTTCCGGCGTCTACTTTCTACAAACTTCATACCATCCTATTTCATTTTTACTGTACCCCCATCTAATTTTCTCTGTTATTCACCATTTATTTTACTGAATTATGGCTAGTATTCAAATATTATTAAATAAATTTAACATGCTCTAATTTTTATTTGAAAATCCCTGCTGAGCCATTCTTCAGTTTACCTGATAGGTTTAAATCTTCTGCCCCTCACACACGCAAATCTTACACAAATTTCTAAAATCATTGAGTGCAGTTCCCGCTTCATTTTTTAACAAAATTCTAAGATCATTACTAATTCCTTAATTGCTTTTTTTATTTAATTCATAATCCTCACCTATTATACCTTTCTTACGGTATTTTAATATCAATCTATTATTTACTACTAGTTAATAATCATATGAAAAAAATTAAGTAGGTCATTTATCGCTTTAAATCTCTTGTTTATCTCTTTAACTTCTACAGAAGAGTTGGACATAAAAACTTGCGTATTTCTGTTGTTTTAATCTTTGAGTGTATCTTGATTAATGTGATTCTCTTATCTTATTAGTTTAATAACGTGTCCGTTTTCTTATCGCTTGTTTATTTCTATTCCCATATCAGTAAATAATTTTTCAGATTTTTCTGGGTTTAATATCTTGTAATCTCTTCATCTAGAACCATGTTTTTCTTTTTCCTATAATTCCTAAAACGTTAATCTTAACTGTCTATATCTACTTTTTGAATTAACCCTTTTTGCTTTTTTAAAACTTTTGAGATACTACCTTCCTACATGGGATGTTTTGGATTTAATAATCTCTGATGACTTTCACTTGAAAAGATGCAAAATTGGTAACTGCTCTTTACAAGATGTAAATGCCTTGATCTCTTACGAAATTATATGTGGTATGTCACTCGCTTCCGAAACAGGCGACTGAACTGAGGCCGATATTTTTTATCATGTATCTCTGTACCTTTCGGGATAAACTGTCCTTTTCACCACCTTGAACAATATGTATCTTAATTTAGATTTATATATATGTATGTATAAGTTCCCAAGTATAATACTTTTTTTTAATATTATGAAATTAAATTGCATAATTCATCAATCTTTGTTTTTCCCTAAAAGTATTTTTATCTATAATTTCTTCTTCTTCATCGTCAGTTTGCTAAAAGAATTTGATTTTTGAACGCCAATACTTGGTGTTGGTGTATCCTCAATATAAACTGATGATTCAGAATTGCTACCTAGGGACCGAATCGGGAATATGATTTCTATCTAGGAATGAAACTGTACGCCTAACAGCTGAATTGCTTATCGAGTAAGCCGGGTTACTGATCCCTCCATAATATAATTATCTCTTCATTATTTTATTTACAATCAATTTTGGGGGAAAAGTGAGAAATATAGAACTAACAAAATTTTATGAAACATTTATTTATAAATTTATTTAATTATTAATTATATTTATATATTACTTATTTTTTATTATTTATTTATAGCTGTATTTTTTAAAAATCGTTAAAACAAGTTACAAGAATGTATCTGATGGGAAGTTATAATGAGATACTACAATTCTAATAATTATATATTAAACGAGAATTAAAGAAATACACATATGTACATTTGTGTAACTATGCATCATGTGAGTAATACATTCAACCATTTTACTGCTTAAATACTCGTTAGGAAGCTTTCTAACGAGTAACGTTACTTTAGGAAAATAATGACCGAATAAATATTTTATACTGACTAACCTAAAATGATTAAAAATCCTAAATAAATATTGCATTAGAAAATTTAGTTTGCTTACTCATTTAACGATTTTCACAACAACCGCTGCTAGTAAATACATAATCGTTTTTCATCATAACCTAATTGCTTGATGTGGTGTATAATTTACTTACGTCTTAATACATGAGTGCGTTTTCCTGTATTTAATATTAATAAAACTGTTATGTTATTAAATTTTAGTCATTTACGGGAATATGATAAAAAAGCAGGCTTAAATATTTTATATTATCTTTCATATTCATTACTTGTTAATTTCATGGAATCAGATTCACTTCATGGTTAACTTAAGCCGCCTTAGAGCTTTACATCCAAAGAATTGATTATATAATGGGCCTTCTTTCAATCTCTCTCTATCAGTAAGTTTGTGTTTGTTAGAGAGGGAGAAAAAAAGAAAGAAAGAGAGCGTAAGAACGGCTTAAGGTGAATGATGCTTCTTAACTTTAACCTAATTATAAGATCTGTTTCATCCATAAATTACTGCTATATTAAATTAAACCAGCATAATTGTTCAAAATACATTAATTTGTTAATTGATTTGCATACTATGTAAGTCCTTAAGATCAGCAAATGTTCCGTCTTTATTTTTTGATTTAAATAATTATATAATTTATTTTTTTCTGTGTAACTAAAAATTTGATCCGATAATTAACAAAGCAAAGCATTAATTAGCAAAGCTTGCACGGCAATGGAATAATTATTTTTAAAAAGTGTGTGTTAAAAATATTGATGAGCATTAAATATTTCCCGGGCGACGATAATGTCCAAACGTTCTTCGCCCACAAAAAAAAAAAAAAAAATAAGTATTTCATTTGAGATATTTTAACAAAATTCTGAGAAATATAATTTCCTGAGGATAATATAAACTGAAATGATGCTGAATTGCACAATTGATCTAACTTTTGAATTTGCTATCAGTTTATTTGTAACGATACTTTGGTGAAGTCTTTTTTATTTATATTATAATGGAACTTAACTAATACATTAGTCAGTTAATAACTTTAAAAAGGAAGGAATAGTAATTAAGGAAATAAGAATAAATTAATAGATAATTAAGAATTAATTAAATAAAAATAAATATTGTTCAGAATTTCACAAAACTATAAAGATCCTGATACGTAAATATATTACGCTTCAGACAAAAGAAACAATTACGTTTATGGTCAGAGAGAATTGTTTCTTCACCTCTGTTTTTCTTGTAAATGGCATAAGATTTTATGGCCATGGTTTACTAAAAGTGGCAGGCTTCAGGTAGAAAAATTAGAAACGAACTTTTAAAATTTATCTAACATGATTTCTTTCTACCTTTTTTTTATTTACTAAGTAAAAAGTAATTCTTCCTTCTAGGCCGGCTCTGAGTTGCCTTATCTAACAAAGCAGCGAATCTAAAGTATCTCCTTTTCGTCCATCATTTCTACTTAACCAATTCAGAACTATCTTTCTAAATCTAGTGAGATTTTAATTTTTTAACGCTTATATATTTTTTGAGTAATAGCACACAGTTCTTTGGAATTTTAATTTTTTTTCTGTCGATAAAGGGTCTCGCTGTACTTTTCCGTCTTAAAATAAAGAAACAGATGAGATTAAAAGCAATATATTTTCAATGTTTAATTGCTTTACGTGCAATGAAACAATTCACTCTTAAGTGTTGGGGTTCTGAATAACGTAAATGACCCTTGAAATAAATAGTAAGAAATAGTGAACATAAGTAGAAATATAAGGGACAGTTCAGTCCGGAGAGGCAATTAGCGAAGAACATTAATCACAGGAAGAGTTGTTTGGGATAAGAGGAAATGAAAGAGGGTGAGTAAGACGGTGTGAAAGATGTAGTGAAGAGGCGGGGTTGTAGTGTATTGGAAGGTAGACTACTGTTAAAATTGGACCGGTCTTAGAATTGTGCGGTTTCGGTAGTAATCATTTATCAAAGTTTCAGAGCTTATGTCAAATGACTAAAAACTTACTTTTGAAAAGTGCAAAGATAACATCAAACAGTTTAAACAATTATAGTTTATCGATTAATTATTTTACTACTTTCTGAACACCAAAATAATATAGTATATATATATATATATATATATATATATATATATATATGCAGAATGTATATTAATTAAGTTCCTCCCTATTTTTGCTTACAATTCTGATCAATGTATTATCTATTTAGAATATAAATACTATTTTCTAACCAATTCCGAATGTTTTCCGACATCTTGTTTTGGCTGTATTCATTGCAAGTTTTTTTCTAAGTGGTACTGTGGTCATACGATAGACCATTTCCATGTAAGATTTGGCAAAAGAATGGAATCCAAAAAACCTCACTTAGATATCTTAATGTTTTCAACATATTGGCTACTAAAAAGCTTACAGATCCAGAGTGGTTCTTTGAAAAAGTCTCTAACCTAAACAAATATAATACAAAATAATACTAGAAAAAATTAGATTATTAAAATTCAGTGATTACTTTTACATTCATTGTGTTAAAATTTTTTGGTCTTCTGTTAAAATTCTTTGAACTATTTTGAATTAAATCATTAGAATATTATTTTAATATTATTTCATAATGGTGATGAATTTAACCTTGTAAGAAATGGTCAAATACTTAGTGCAATTTTGACACAATGCAATATGTTAATGCCGATTGGCATTAACTGTTCTAGAGTACAAAGTTCTATTTGCGTTTGGATTACAATATTATAGTCATTTTAAAGTATTCGTTAATACTCACCAGTAGCACCGAGTAAATATCATTTACTTCTATCTGATACACTGTCACGTACGCAATAGTTTACTTTATCGAGACTTCGCTGTTATTATTGACTGATAGCTATGTATGAGAGCTATGTATGTGATCATTTAAAGAGCGGAAATCGTGTTAGGCTTTAGAAATATTACGGTTGATCATGCTAAAACTCCTACAAGGTGAAAGCAATTTCGGGTAGGATGTTTCAATAGAGAAAAGAATTCTTAGGTGCCGAATTTCTGAAAAATGGCTAGATGCCAGAGGAATTAGCCAGCAGTGGTTCTCTAGATCTTACCCCACTCGAATTTTCTTATACACCTACGAATATTCCACTACTTACAAAGTCCAGATTTTGAAGACCTGGAAAACAGGATAGCTGCTGCGTGCCAATTCCTAATTCTTACATCCTTACAAATGTGAAGAAAGTATATTTTACTACACATCATTCATCTTCATCCTCTGATGTAATACTTAACTGTGGTTCCGGAGGTAAAAAAAAAAAAAAAAAAAAAAGGTGAAGTATACTATTACCTAAAGGTTGGAGAATTCTATTTTGAGCATATGTACTCCTAAAAATATTAACAACGACAAATTAATACATTTTTCTTTTTATTAACGTTAGTTGGGTAAAAAAAAAGTATATATATATATATTTTAATGTTTTAAAGTTAAAAAGAAAAATTTCAATTTCTGAGAAGAGTAGTGATTTTTACTTTTACCTGGTTTATTTATTACGGTCGAAATATAGGCATCGAAAATTAATAAATACTCTCAGGATTTTTAAAGGCTAAATTATCGAAAACCAATAGAGCTATCTATTAATTCTTTTCATTAATTCATTTTTTGTTAAGTTGAAATGGAAATGATCTGTCATATGACCGACCATAATTCTTTTCAAAAAATGAAATTAAATCAATTACTGCAGAGACAAGACGGTGGCATTGTCACGATTTTCTGAATTAACAAAAGTAGAAAAATGTTTGAGGGAACTTAACACCCCCACTACACAGACACAAACATATACATAAGGGTTAACAAATTATTTATAATATTTATTAGAGATGGAAATTTATCCATTGGTCATCAATTAACTGGTTATTTTAAGAGTTCCATATTGAGATTGCTGTCCTTGATAGTTTTTGTTGTGGAATGAAATTTAAATCATCAATAAAAAACAAAACACGTTGATTCTAGTTTTGAGACTAACATTTTAAGGTACCAAAGCTTTTCTCAAACAAAATTATTAAGCATTTTACAGGAAGTACTAGTGTGTGCTTGTTACGTGCGCCTCTACAGATTTTGTTTCCATTGCTATCATAAACTGTTATTAAATGTCTGAAATATAAAAAATCAAAGATTATGAATTTTTTACGTGTTATAAATAACCACTTCCCCATTCACTGCACACATATTATTTTATAATTTTACCGTTTTTACTTCCTTGTACGAAGTATTGTGATCGCGAAAAATTTAGGTTTTCAGATTTCAACGGAAATATCCATTTTGATTTTCCCTAAATCCATTTTAACTAGTTATTCTTAGATATTTAAATAAATATACTGAACCTTTTTCTAATTTTTCTCAACTTGAGAAAATATAACGGTTACATAATAGATACATAACAATTTAGAGAAAGTGCAATTCCTGTTTTTAAAACAAATATCGTTCCACTCATTCGCATTCAGACATCATACTCTATACGCAATTTAGTGTAGGCTGTTTGAATCAAAAGCAAGATAATTACCAATATTTTCATTTTGATCTACAAATCCTACCTTTTTTTTAAACAATACATATTTATACTGAAAATGGTTAATGTCCCTTTTTACAAACGTTTTTAATCTCAAAGTTCTTAAATTGTTTTTAGTTATAAACCTGTTTATTGAGAGATTGTCGTAACGGGCGGATGATTCTTTCTAATGTAGTTGTTATTTTATATAAGATCTACCCCTAATTATTTGATGTAATTAATTTATAAATTTAAATTAAATTAATTATTTTTTACTTATGAATTAATTTGTTATTTTAGTTAATATTTCATTGAAGGAATTCATAAATTCTGGGAATGTTTAACTTAATGAGAAACATTTTCTTTAGACAATAAACCAGTGATTATACTAAAGATTTAAATAATCGATTCTAAATTTTTTTTTTCTTTTAATTTTATGTTATTATTGAATACAGTTAAGCAATTAATTAGGGAGTGTATAAAATATTTTGTTAAAAGGTCTTCATGTATGATAATTTTTAAACATTAATATTCATTTTTAATGCTATTAATATGATTTTTAAGATACATATAAATCTGTAACAAATAATTCACTCACGTTATTTTACCCTAACTTAACGTAATATGAAACCAGGAACTATTCTGTAAAATGAACAGAATTTACATAACTGAAGTCATTATAAGCACAAATAAGCTATGCAGACGGTTGAGATTTTATAGTAGATAACAAAAATCGATCGCTGGATTGCGTGTATTCGTAAAGAAAGTTGGCCGACGTAAGTTTTTCATTGTTTCATTTTAACGAATATTCTTGCTTTTAAAAATTATAAAAATGGAATTTTATTAAATAATTTAAATAAATCTAGATAAAACTGCCGCATTGATATAGAAGTTTTTTAGTTTTAAAATAACATCGATGTAGTAAAATCTCTCACAACACACAAACTCATATAACTAGAGAAATATATTATATTTACATACACTGTATGTTTTTTAAGATAACTATGAAATTTCCTTAAAAGATAAAAGATGGGCTACCAATAAAATATCTTATACATTTTCAACTTTTCATACTGTATAAATTTAGATAAATTCCATTCGGTTGAAAATACTTATGTGAGCTACATATTTCTTAAGATTTCTTTATTTTTATGTATCAGCACTGTTATTAATCAGTTTCAATTCATGACTTTTTATTATTTTTTTTTTTTAATTAACCTTTACCAAAATTCTGGAAGAACCTCATTATACAATACTTTGAATATTCTGTACCCAAATAATCGTTATGAAAAATGATTGTCTTAGATATAATTACAATAATGAATAAAAAGAAGAAATCTATTTCAAAATACATTTACAAATACAGTTTAGTGTTTTGTCTTTTGAAATTATTTACTCAATTACTGTAATGCGCGGTTAAATGGAGGTGGTATAGAATATCGCTAGCACCACAAGTGTTGGAGAGATATCTGGAATACACAAAAAGACTGGAGCAAATAACGGCAAATCTGAGTTTCAGTGACTTGAGAGAAATGTCTACCACTTCTTTTGCAGTTCTAATTCGAGTTCCTTTCAATATTTGAGTTCCATTGTGAAACTCTTGTTTTCTTCATAATTTCCCTCTCGCTGTTTTCTTTACATACTCCGCTAGACTAAATACAAAAAATCTATAAATATTACGAATAAAACAATTTGTTACTTGAATATTAGTAAAAACGGATTTATTGTAGAATATTTTATTTTATCATCCGACAGGTTTACAGACTTTTCAGATTTAAATCTATATGCACGTCTACATCTTTCTATTCTTAAAACAGATACTGGCTAACTAAATTCATCACATGTAACTGTTTTAGCACTAAGCTAATGTTATAACTGCTCATTATAATTGTCTACAAACAAACAAAAAAAAAAAAAGGAATGTTAAAAGTAAATGTAATTGTTGGTAAAATATATTTTTTTTTTGTATTTCATTATAACTACTAGGATCACATAAAATTAAGGTAACAGTGTACATAATAACTTGAAAAATACTGAAGGATACCTTTAATTTCACTTCATCAGTGATAATTCAATAACAATAATAAGAAAGTGATCATAATCATTTTTTAACTAAAATAATAGCTTCATAAGATCTAGCGGTATTTCTATTGCAATGTTCTATGCTATCAGTAAAGGTGTTTGATAAAAAAAAAGACTTTCAACATTTTACAATATATCTTATTAAGATAATATTACAATTCATTTTGATAAATAAATACGGATGTTATTCAGCTGTAAATCTGTTCTGATTTTCTTGTTCTGAGTTTTTGCTATTGTGATATATATTAAAAGCAAGCCCATTAAGATATGAAATTTGGGGTTATGAATTTACAAATTAATGTAATTAAAATAATAAAAGATATTTTATTTAATATATTCAAACATTTCTGTTTTAATAAAATTTACTTTTAAATTTTTAATCAAATCTGTAGATTTTACTTTTTTTTCTTTTTTTTTTGTATTCTGGCAATATTAGTTTCTGGTTAATAAATAGCCATTTTTGTTGAGGTTTAAAAATGTCTGCTATCGTAGAAAATTCATATTATCTGTTTTACTAGATTTATGGTAACGAAATGTTGATTTTTGGTCATTTGATGTGATAATTTAAATTTTCTTTTACCAGTATTTATTATAAAAAATAGATATATCGATGATTTAGATTTATTTAAAGATTAGAAAGGATTTTCTATATTCTTAAACAAAATACCTTAGAATTAAAAATTATAATTTGTAATAATTATATAATTAATTATAATTATATATATAAAAAATTAATTATATATTAATTAATTATATAATTTAAAAAAATAATATTAATTATATTATTAGTTTTTTTATATATATATTTTCATATATTATACTCATATTTATATATTTTACATTATACTCATATTTTTCTCTTACATTATACTCATATATATTTTTTCCATATATTAAGCATATTTTCCATACTGTGAGCTTGTAATTTATTAGTATAAATGAACATAATTTTCTGAATTACTGACATAACGAAACATTCTGTAATTCTGTTTGAATCTGAAGATATTTTTAATCGGTATTTTCGATGAAAAATGTCGGGTTGTGCAGTATTATTGAATATTATACAAGAAAAACTGAAAAGAGTAACAAGATGCTGTCAGTAATTATGGTTTTATTGCGATTAAAAACACAAATAAAAAAAAAATAAATAAAAATGTTGATGTACATTTAGTTTTAGTGTACATTTAGTAATTATAAAACGCAAAAGCTTATTTTGAATTTTATCGGAATAAATTTCTAAGAATTCTTTTCAACGATTGTATTACGAACAACAATCTTAAATCGCCTTCAAAGCTTATATTTTTTAAATACATTTGTGGATTTCTTTTTACATTTTGTAAGAAAAGATTTGTAATCGTAATATCGGCCGAATGTTACACTTCTTTAGTAGGGTAAATATCTGGTTAAAACTGTATAAAATATATATATAATGTTACTACAATTGCTAATGTAATTGAATAATTTATAACATTATATTTTAGTTAAAATAAAAATATACCATATTTCGTATTATTTAATGAATTATTCTTTATCTATTAAAAGGAATAAAATGTTACGTGTCTTTTTGTCTAAATATTGTAACGTGCATTCATAATAACCTATTCTCAATATGTATGCGTTAGGTACGCGAGTAGGATGATGCCCGAATGACGTCATACGTACATATATCCCGTTGTGCATTTATGTAATTTTGACAACAGGATGACGACTATGCAGTAACTATATATGATCGTCCCCCTAGTCGACGAATAATGAATGTATTGCTCCTTGTATATTAAAATTACTGAAAACATCGTACTACTGCAAATAGTTTTTACACGAAATTCCAATTACTGATTGAGTTAAATATATTTACCATTGTTGAAAAAATAAGTTTAAAAAAATAACAAAAGTGCAAATGGATTATTTGTTTCTACATTTTACTATGGTTGAAATAAAGATATTTAAATTGGTTTTTTTAATCGATTTTTAAAATCAAACTATACGGTAAGGAAGAAAACACGGATTTCTTTACTCGTTATTTTGCTTGAATAATTTTCTGTTCGCGTTCCAATAATCATTAAAAAATAATCTATTTCTACTTCTGATATTAAAATTAAAAGGTATAAAAAAATAAATTATTGAAACTTATAAAATACTTAATTAGTAAGGCCCAATTATTTGAATGAGAGGACGTATCTAACATAAATTTTACAATCTTGAAAACTGGTCATGGAAGAAAATTCGGAAAGAAATGTTTTTCGGCAAAACAGTTATTCCGTTGATTTTTCTATCGGCTAATATTAGAATAATATAACAAAGCAAACCACTTTAATTTATTATTATGTGTGAAAAAAAAAAAATTTAATATTGTCCCACTAAACACTTTAAATAACAGTTTCGTTTGAATAGCTACCGTATAAAATATTATACGGATATTATCCATATTACATACTTACATATATATTTTCATAAATTATACTCATATTTATATATTTTACATTATACTCACGTATATATATATATATTTCCATATATTACACATATTTTCCATACTGCGGGCTTGTAATTTATTAGTATAAATGAACATAATTTTCTGAATTACTGACATAACGAAACATTCTGTAATTCTGTTTGAATCTGAAGATATTTTTCATCGGTATTTTCGATGAAAAATGTCGGGTTGTGCAGTATTATTGAATATTATACAAGAAAAACTGAAAAGAGAAACAAGATGCTGTCAGTAATTATGGTTTTATTGGGATTAAAAACACAAAGAGCCACAATTAAATGGATAAAAAATTAACGTTTATACAACTCTTGCCTCCGACGAATGCTGTTTTAGTTAAAACAGAACAGATTCGAAAATTCGCATGACAATAAGTATATTTTCATTTTATGTGAAGTGGATTAAAGCAGTTTTTGAGTAACGAAATAACTTTTCAGTATCATTGCGATACTAATAAAACTTTAAAGGATAATTAATCAAATGAATTACAATCTATTAATATAATTCATAGATAAATCGTCGCGTTTTGGGATAAAATATTAGATTGGATTTTTATAGGTTAAATTAGATCAGATTCTTTGATAGATTTGATTTTTAATTTGATTTTTTTTTCTAACTAGTTTTGGAACAGATAAAAAATATTGTTTTTTTTTTAATATGATATTTCAAGTTGAATAAATTAAACAATTCAATAATTTTTTAGATAAGATATTTCTGTGTACAAATGCAATATTTATTGGAAACCTATTTAGAAATGGAAGTTAATCATTTTCTTTTTGGCTAACAATTAACGTTTTTCTATCTAATTATTACTTAATAAGAAGAAAAATTAATTGCTTTCAATTACGCCGATGTTCACGCAGTTTCACCGTTTTAGATTTTCCATAGTGGTGTGTAGTTGTTTGCAACTTACTAACTGTCCAATCCAGTCCGGTTATACCGGTATTTACTATTTGGATCTTTCCTTAATTACTTCCCTCGTACTTAACCCAGTCCCGTTTATCACAGACAGTTTGAATTAATATTATAAAATTAATTGTCTTTTGCTAAAAGGACTTACTCCTCTCATACGTAAGCAAGCATTTTGTCAGGTACATTAAAATTTATTTGTATTACATCGTATACATTTAATTTCCAAGAATATTATATAAACTTATACATTGATATATTTGTATATGCACTACACCACCCTGTGTACTTGTACAGACTGTAAATACAGATAAAGAGTGTTTCCTGGAGATTCAAACTAAACTTTACGCTCTTTTGTTCTGATTAAAGTAATGAAAAAGTTCATACATACGTTTTACATTCAAATTACTATTTATGTTCAAACATTTACAACTTTATACAGTATTTTCATTCAAACTATTTAATTTATAGAGAATTAAATGACATTCAAGTTTGTTCTTTTATGTAATCTTATTTTGAATACCTCTTTAGTCTTAAATAAGTGAACTTAACTTTTATTATGTTAATGAAATAACTATAATTTGTACCTTGCGACGCAATTAGAAAATAGAATACGTTTTAAATGATCGAAATTATTTTTTATTTAAATTTTAACTGAAAATAATAAACCGTAAATAAATAATAATGAATAAATTACCGCCTGACCGCATTAATAATTTTCGTAATTCCTTTATCTCTCAATTAAGTAACAATTATTACAAAATTAGGTAACTTCTGTTGTTCGGGGAAATTAACTACTTAACTGAAAAGGTGCTTCTTAATGATTTTTGTTTATTTTATGTATTAGAATAATTTTTTTTTTTTTTAAAACAACTACGAGTTATTTCTTTCGGTAAGTGATGTTCAATTTATTACAAATAAATTATGTAAGATGATTAGGTAGTATTTGGTGTTTATATGGTATGATCATAGAATTTAAAATGATAATTTGGTAGGTACGAAAATATTCTAACGATCTAACTAGGAATTATTTCAACATAAATCAATGTTATTATTTTGTATTTCATTTCGTCCCATATATTAAAATAGCTCTTTCACTTCATAATTTTACGTGTGTCTCAGGAGTTAATTTCTAATTTCTAGACTTCCTTAAAAATAATTTTTTTTTAAACGGAGGTAGCAGCTAAGAGGTACTAAATAACTGTAAGCCAGTTTATTGTTTGACACTGATGTTTTCAGGACTTAGGCTAAATAAGACCTGAAATACTGTCGCTATTAGAACGTATCAATAGTTCAATGAAAATGTGTGCGTTTAAATCTAAATAAATATAGCTATTTTTTTACTAACGTTTGAATCTGGCTCATACATTGTAACACATTACATAAAGTGTATCGCTATCGATTACAAATATTGAAATAAAAAGAAACCTAACTGATACTCTTGTGTTTGAACTCAGTAAGGATTTTTCAGTTACTCTAAGACTCCCATTCCATACTCCAACCCGCAAGCTTTAACGCTTATTTATCAGTTACTCTAAGACTCCCATTTCATAGTCCAACCCACAAGCTTTAACGTTTATTTAGATAAGTAATCATCTACAAAAATAAATAAATAAAATTATATACATTTTAATTTTAGTGGTTATTTTTATTTTTAATTTTAATTCTAGCAAATAAGATTTAATTTATTTGTTCTTTTATAACATTATTACTTTTCTATGTGTTTTTAATTTTTACACTTTTTGTTTACAATTTTTAATTCTTTTATAATTATATTTTAGTTATATGTGATATAATATAATGTTCATCATTGTAACTTTTTTATTATGAGAAGTTTAATAAAATTATCCGGTCAACATTAATACTATTCTCCTCTTTTCACGTTAATCAGCTTTTCGTTTCCTTCTGCCAAAAATAGCGAATAATATTTTAGAAGTGGTGGAAACTGTTATATTAATGTACACGTATTTACTAGTCATTTAATATTCTTTGTTATGTATTCTTTATTATGCGTTTCTATTTAATTACTGAATTATTTTTATGTTAATAGCTATGTAATTTCTGCAATATTCTCTTTTCTTTTATGCATTTATTATCAGCATCCAATATCGTAGTTGACAAGTGCTATTTTGTTTTTAATTTAGAAAAATAGTTCATCAACATGCAGTCAATTTCAAAAGAAAATGGTGTGAAATTTCTCTTTATGTTGTATACTTAATTCTATATTTTATAAACTTTAATAGTCTTATAGATGTGATTGAAAGGGTAACAATATTTTTCCTAATAAATAATCAGTTTAATACACTACATTATATTAATACACATTTTATTATCTTTACTCTAAGGGTCATTTATCACCACCGTCATCATTATTTTATTTCAAAATTCTTTAGAGCTAAAATAGTGAAATATGAATAAATCAGACCTTACTGATCAAGCCCACCTAGTGGTTAGTGGTTAACGCGACATCGCAAATCAGCTGATTTTCGAAGTCGAGAGTTCCAAGGTTCAAATCCTAGTAAAGGTAAAAATTTTTATACGG
>JAAAKQ030510148.1:4447-19746 GCA_010016005.3 Zanna intricata
GATTCTAGTGCTTGAAATAAGGAAAAAATTTCATATATACATACATATATATATATATATATATATATATATATATACACTATATATATGTCTGAAAACGCTTTATTATTGAGTTCGACTAGTGAAATATTTCGCCCAGATTTCAGTTACCCCAGTGACATGAGACATTGTTAAGATGTTACATAAGGTTTAAAATTGATGTTTTCTAATGTATTTTGACCTAAAGAATCGAATAAAACAGGTGCAGGAACTATATCTTCCGTAGTCTTTATAATATCCAACGTAAAATAATTAGGGAACGAAAAACACGTTTCACGATGATTCTTTATGGGGAAAGATAAAAAGGGAGGTATACAAGCAAAACGTAGACGCAAATAATGAACTGATTTCTCAGTGCTGCTGCCCTCATCAAGGAACGCGAAGATGTCATTAGGTTGGCGACAGAAATTGTAAGGAAAGGAGTTGAAAAGTGCGTCCATTGTCAATGGTGGAATTTTCGAACATTTATTATAAATTAATACAATATAAACCACAGGGAGTATATTTCATTAAATAGATTAAAGACATTTAAAATTTTAAAAGGTCTGAATTTATCTTGAAAGGTCTGAAAAATCAGCTGTTTTAATTTTTACAAATTTTTTTGTTAAGTTCGTTTTTAATAATAAAAGTTGACTTTTGTTTGGTTTTTCATAGAATTCACTAAAACAATCTGCTCAGAATTGAATTTTCTAGAAGTTTTGATAATAAAATTAACTCATTTATTAGTCATTTAACAAAGTTATTGTATTTCAAAACTAAAAAAAAAAATTATCATCGCCGAATTTTTCTGTTTTACATTGGATATCATGAAAACCTACATGTGATGGAGTTCTGGGACCTGTTATTTTTTTCAGGTCAATTAACATAAGAAACCATCAAGTTTATCCTTAAATAATTTTTTTTAAATTTCAATATTACCTCATCTCGTTTGGGGAAATGAAATGCGGGCGGTATTTTCGCTAGCCGTAAATCGATAACAAAGCGTTTTCGAACATATGTTTATATGAACTTTTTAAGTTATTTCAAACTCTAGAATCAGTTCAAAAATTACTTTCCTTTACTCCTGAATCACTCTGCATAAAGAAGATTAAAGAATATATTACGATAGAAAAACACAGTATGTATGGAAGAATACAGAATATATAACATAACAGAATATATAATGGAAGAATTTTATTATTTAAATACTAAAGTTATAAAGATGGAAGAAATAAGTTATCAAATAGAAAAATAAGAAGAGCTTTTATACAATAAAGAAGTTTCCTTGCATCTAATGTAAGAATTAGAAAGATATTCTTGTTGATATTTGTGTGTAATGAAGCTCTCTATGTTAGTAAATGGGCTACAGGAAAATAATAGAGATTTTTTAAATTCTGTCTTGCAGAAAAATACTAAAAATTAGATAAGATGATATAAAATCAATAGGATTTTGAAATCCTAATCTTTTAATATTTGAAAAAGACGATTAAGATTGGTTCATCGTATATTAAGATATCCAAGTCTATTTAATTTAGAATGAAGGAATATGTAGAAGATAGAAATACTAAGAAAAACAAAGATTGGAATAAATTAAACAGATAATTGTGAATATATGACGCATTAACTACATTGAAATAGCACAAAATAGAAAGGGATGGAGTGTTCAAAGTAGTTTTGAGAATGAAGGTAAATCGAAACGCGTCGATTACAAATGTTAGGATGACAATGCTAAGAAGGACAGAAAATAACATTCAAATCGATTATTATAATTGCAACGGAAATAAAAAATCTTTAGAAAAGAAATGGAATTGAGAATACCACCACCAAACCTAAAATTTAAGACTAAATAGAAATAAAATTTGTTTGTTACTGAATAATGTACATTTAAAAAACATGCCAGAGGGTACCGCTACATTTCTAAGTAAAATGTTTTTCATTTCTTATTTACTTTTTTATTTTAAAACGTTTTACACTTTGGGCAAGCGGGGGGTATATTCAATTTTCTTTTTTTTAATTTTCACTTTAATCTGATTCTTTTCTAGTGGAAATAATATTTTTCTCTCTTTTTTTAACTTATTTTATACTTCATTATTATTTATTAAAATTTATTTCTCAATATAGAAATAGACTTTTACCTAGATAATATGTATAAGAGAGAAATTGTAGTAGGTGGAAAATGCTAACTTTTATCTTAGATCAAATTAAATATCTCTTCTTTTTGTTCCGATCAACGAGAGCAGAAATGGAATAATCTTTATAAGCAACTAATTTTCGTTATAGGAATAAAAATTCATGTATTTTTTCAGTATCTTTTATCAAAAACTTTCACCTTTTTTTGTAATTTTGAACGGTTACATTCGTTTTTATTTACAATTTCCTTGCTTATTTCCTACTGCCACTTAATGGCAAAATTAATTCCCGTTCAGATGTAGTAATATAATAAATTAGTACTGTCAAAATTATTTGAATATGTAATGTTTAAAAATTATAATTTTGAACCATTTTGTTTTCAATCGTTTTTAATGATAAATTTTTTATCTTTTCTGTTCTTCGATAATGAAAAAATTGTAAAACCATTTAAAAAATTTAACAAAATCACAAATAAAATAATTGAATAGAAATACATAGATTACAATCAAAGTTTTTCTCAAAAAATAAAACTTATGCTGATAGCAGGAACAGTAGTATAAATTTAGAAATTAAATGTGCAAGTTAAAATATATATAAAAAAAAAAAATGAATATTTATATTTATCCAATAATAATAATATTAAAATAATTCAAAATTAAAGGCTTTGATGTGATACGCTGATTCGGGTAAACTCGGGGGAGCCGAGTTTGTTTGAGCGAGAGATGAACAGTCAGTTGTGCATTTCGTTTGGCTGCGTTTCGTTTTACATTAAATAAATTTATACTTTTTGTACGGTGTACGTGTAACTACTATACATATCTTTCAGTGTATAGATTTAGTTCATAATCTTTGTAACGCTGAAAAATATTATTGAAGAGTAATTCAGTCACTATGAATATAAGTAAATCCACCGCGTTATATTGCTGTAGTATAATATTTCAAATCATACCTTTCATTACGCACATAGTTAATTTCGTGCACTCCCCGTACATATTTTACATATATGTATATGTGTGATATATGTAACTACTGTACCTATCTTTAAGTGTATACTTTTAGTGAATTATCGTTCTAATACTGAAAAATATTAAACATTAATATTATGTATATATATTTTACTTCGAAACGATTATGATCACCATAGAAGTTTTGGTAAGATATTTAAATTTTTCTTTAACTCCTAAAAATCAAAATTGACGTAAGATAGACGATTAAACTATTAATTTAAAATAATGGATGAAGATACGGTTTATTTAAACATTTACTGACACAATTAGGAAATGTAACACAATTATCTAAATTAGACCAAACATTGACTCCATATGATAATAACGGTTCAGTTAGTTATACAACGGGTAAAATTGACCAAAGCACTTATCTTTTAAAATCATTTTTTTCTTAAAACATTAAGGCAAGTTCAAGTTATGCTGATAGCAGGAGCAGCAGTATAAGTTTAGAAATTTAATACGTAAGTACAAGAGAAAAATAAAATAGATATAAAAATAAATGAGTATTAATAGCAGAAAATAACCATAAATAATATAAATAATAATGGAGCTAGTGACAATGGCAGCATTAAAGATTACACTTAGATAATTGCAGTTATCTCGTTTCCGTTTTAAGCTGCTCGCTTTGTATAGATTAGTAATTTCTGAATTACTAATTATGTAACTAATCTTGTTACAATTTTTTAAAAGTTTTTTTATTATAGATATCTGTTAATCAAGATTTTTAGATAATATTAAGGAATACCTTAATTTTATACATATGTATATTATATGCAATAGATACAGAACAATTAGTATTTGATAAGGGCTGTCTGTATGACTTGACACAAATACCCTATCAAATGACAGTACCCCTTCAACAGTCGGTGATAACCAATACACCTGAAAACAGTACTTTCTGTATTGATAATATTAGAAGATTATTTTTGACCCTATTATATTAAAATTCTTATTAGAAATTTGAAACGATTATAGATTTTACAGAAAACATATAATAAATAGCTTTACTTCCTAAATAGCTGTTGTCATAACGGACGGAATTCTAATATAAAAGTAAAATAATAATAAAGGTTATACTATGTTAGTTGATTTTACTCTAATAACGGTATTGAAATGATTTACAAGCCACTACTATAAACAGAACGACTAATCTCAAGCATAAAAAGAACCAATGCCAAGGTTATAGAAAAAGTAAAGAATGAGAAGATTTTCAATGGCAAACCTATTAAACTGCAATTTTTATTAAACACTATAAGTTATATCTTCATTTATCAGATTTACAGTATAATGTACATTACCACCCTCAGAGAAGTGCCTATGTTAACTTTCGGTCCATTACGTGTGTCATGCTTACATACAAAACACAGTAATAGATATAGCTTAGTGGAGTAAATAAATACAATCCTTTTTTTATATAACAGTTGAATCGAGATGCGTCGCTAGCGCCCCTTCTGGCTAGTATAACAACTTGAATTACAGAAGTGGCGACGCTCCTGTATAATCTTTAAAATAGGGTGACATCTTCCGTACCTTGAAATTCATTTTATTAAATAAATAAGAATGATGTGTTTAGTGTTTATTTGTTTAGTATTAAAGCATCAAAAATCCCATAGAGGGGGGGGGTGACTCAAATATTTTTAATGGAAATAGTAAGGTTATGGCAAATCACCTTAAATGGCATTGTAAAAAAAATTGTTTGACGTAAAAGTTTTTGAGCTATGACAACCTTAATGAAAATAGTGACTACTGAATATTTTTAACAACTTGTTGTAAACGTGGTCTACAATATCTTTTTAATAACTTTTCTACAGTGAAACAATAAAATATTAAGATTTAGCAAATGCTCCCAGCTCAAAACGATCTACTTTAATGTATGAGGCCATTGCTTGTGATATACAACATATTTTGCATGATTTGAAGATACTCCGTATCTTTAAAATAATTTTATTAAATAAATAAGAATGATTTTGGATGTATGACTTGTGTTTAAGATCCTGAATAAAAATGTAATCTTATATGCGAAACAGTTTTTGTTTAGCATTCTTGTATTTTTATTGGAGCGCATCAAAATCCCACAGTTACTCTAAAAATATTCAGACTTCAACAGAAGTTCGACAAAGATCAGCTGATCCTGATGGGTCAATTGGCTAATTATGAAAATTAGCCAATTTTCATTAAATTTTAACGCGCATATCTAAATTTCAAGTCTGATTCGAACCGTTGTGTAACATTGTAAGATCCAAATATTTCATTAAATTAAAATTTTATTTGACTATTACTCTGGAACCAATGAAAATAAGTAATACTTATGATATATCGTTGAAAAGCCGTCAGTGAGGGCTTATCATGCCCCTTGTACTATACGCGTTAACTACAGTTAAGAAAAAGTCCAAAATCAAAATTTTTTTGATTTTGGGAGGTACATAACGAAATGTTACAACAGTTCTTAATTCAAAATTCAACATTTAACGGCTAATCGTTTTTTTAGTTATGCGAGATAACGTACGTTCGTACATACGTACAGACGTCACGTCGGAACTAGTCTAATTTGATTCAGGGATGACCGAAATGGATATTTCCGTTGAAATCTGAAAACTGAAATTTTTCGCGATTATAATACTTCCTTGTAAAAAAAAAATGATCTGTAATTTTGAAAATAAATTTGGAGACGAATTTCTATTTTTATATACACACATATGCGTTATATATATATATATATGTGTGTGTGTGTGTGTGTGGATAAAGTTTTGAGGCTATATAATTACATTTCCTCAAATTAATAGAAGAAATTAAATAATAATAATAAATAAAAAAAAGTTTATACATCTTATATTACAATAACAGTTTATAAAAACCACTAATAAATTATTTTAATAGGTACATGTTACATACAATAACCGAATTACTTTCTCATAATTCAATCTATTAGATCGAAAAAAAGCAGGAACCAAATAGATCCCCTCCATAATCAGAGAGCGAAGCATGTAAGAGTAGATCTTCTTTTAGTTTATTACAGCGTAATAATAGCAACAGAATAGCATTAAAGCAAACATAATGACCGAGTATAGCAGTAATGTAAATATAGCTCCTCCTGACTAATAATAGTAGAACATTGTAGTACGGTTTAAAAATAGAAATACATTCTATTTTTATTTTAGCCCGCATAAGAGGGTGTGTTAAGGCTATCGAATTAACTACAAACGGTCTTGCCTTATCATGAACAACGGATGATATACGACGAAGAGGGAAGGAGGGTCAGATCCAGCGTGTTGCGCATCAGACCGCGCCTGTAAATATTTTTATCTTGTGAACTTTCCTATCTTTAATTTAATCATCTTTTAATTTTAAAAAGAGCAAAAAATATTTAATTCGTGTATAATCTTTATAATCGTTCTTCGTATTTCGATTTGTCAATCGGCGGTCCAGGATTTGTTTGAATCGAACATGATCTTAAGAAAGTAAGCGGGATGTTCCGACGCGGTAGATGGCAGTTCGGTTCCAAGGTTGCCTCGGGCAGGGGCCGAGTATAGAGAAAAAAGAAAAGACTACGAGCGAAAGAAAGCCAACGAACTTAACATCGCCTCCTTCTATAGTTTTTGTTTCGCTATGAATTTCATGTTTCACTATAAACAGGCGATTTTTTTTTTTTTTTTTTGTTACAAAGACGACAACGACTCCAATATATAAACGGATAACCGAAATGATTTCATTCTATGATACTCAGTACTAATCTATTTTTCTTCTTTATCCTCGGTTTAGATTAATTATTTTTATTTTTTATTAATGTTAATTTTTTTTCTTCATTCTTTTTTACATAAAATTACTATATATTTTTTATTATTTTTAAATAATCGAATACCATGATCGTTCGACCACCATGCTCACACAGTTTAAGTACAAAGATTATACATTAAAACGCAAGTATAAAATCAAAAACCTAACGAGCTTTATTTGGTTTAACATTATGTGGGCTATTTTATTTTTTATTTACTGTGTATTTATGTAAAAGATGGACGTTTCCATTCCAAATTTATTTCTATTTTAATCTTTAAATGTATTATTTTATGGTAATTCCATGGTTTATTTTCTAATCGTAGTATAGAAAGGATGTTTTTATTATTATTTTGCAGATATAACAATTTTGCATATGCAAATAAAGTTAATGAATCTCTCGCCAGGTGTCCAATTCAAAAGTATAATAACCTACTATTATCCATAGCTCTGCGGACCATTAGCAATATAGAATACACTTTAAAATTTAATTTCATTCCTTATTTTTATTTGCTGGAGCTAGCGAAAACGAGTGAAAAAAATAATTTGACGAAGGAAAAACATTCATACTTATAGTTAGGTTCTCTTTACCGATAATTCACTTTAACTCATTAAATTCTCCTTAGTTTCCATTGCTTAATTGGTAAAAAAAAAAACCTATATACATATGTGTATGCATTTATTTGGTTTTCTTATTGGTATTTTGGTTGTTAAGTGCCAAAACTGTAATAATTGAAGAAGAAATAATGAGTTGTAAGTAACTCCTAAAAATTAAATAACTCTTAAGAGCTTCTAGCTCTTACAAGCAAGAAGTATTCAATGCCAGCTTATTAAGAATTATGAAGGGTGTATTGATTAATTTCTCCCCTTCATTGATTCATATATAAATATTACAACACCGAGCTTATTGGGAAAAAAAACAAGTTTGTTCATCCATAAAATTAACTCTTTCACTCTTATTTAACAAAGGGTCTGGCTTTATTATTAGCATCATTACTCTCAAACAAATCAGACATGATAATTACGGCTTGTACATCTGATAAAGAAGAAAGATGAATGAAGACCAACCCACTACTACGGATTGAACACGGCCCGACCTGAGCCCAGCCGAGATGCGGTGATGAAGATAGCCCGAGTGAAGAAAGTTTCCTAACGAACCAATCATCCTCCTTTCCTTAACCTTACAATTACTTGCATGTCACTGCTAGTACTTGCGACTCCCTCCGGCAAGAAGCGTGCATTTCATCCTTTAAACACTAGGGCCCCAAAAAGGCGCATTCCTGGTAGGGAGGAAGGCTTTGATACCGAAAGGACTTCAGCGGACGGACTGAAAGGGATTCACGCCGGAAGAAGGAAGCCGCCCATACGCGGCTAGTCTTCCAAGGTCAGTCCCGGTTAATTTTTAAATCTGGTCTAAAAGATCGAAACGCATTACATATTCCGTCCATAAATAAAACAAAGTAAATGTAACCCTCACTAAATAAATACCTACCCGATAAAACAGACACAGCAGCAAGGGACTTTTGTCTATGTTCTCCGATTAGTAGGGAGATACATATATCTCCCTCTATCCTTGCGTACCGTTCCGTTATATCGCATCTTTCACAATTATAAGAATGATTTAGACAGGAGGTTGTTTAAGGCATCGAATTAATCTACACTTTCTAATGTTAAATGTTAAACAATATCTTACATATACAAATAATTAAATGAATTTTTCTTCAAATATCAGAAAATTGTTATAATCGTATTTTGAAAGGGTTAGATTGAATTAAAATTTTACTCTTTTTTTATCAAAAAAATAATATATGAATTAATATATTTGAAAATATATCAAAACAATTTAAAAAAAAAAAAAAAATTGTAAAAGTCCTTTCAAATTTATATACACATTTTGATTATCTAATAAATTCTACAGTTTCAATTTAATAAAAGTTTTTTAAATTATTCTTGTCTCTATTAAATGGTCCTCCAATGAAAGGGGAAAACAACTTATACATCGCTATATTCCGGAATGTTTGATTTAATAGTTTTATTAGGAATTATCCCATAATCTGAGACAATTAAGCACTGATAGTAAAGAAAATTTGAACTTGGAAAATGGCTTTCAAATATTTTTAGGTTGTATTGAAAATTTTCTTATTTTCTATAAAAATTTTTAAAGAATCGAATTTTTCAATGATTTTTATTTCATTACATTGTATGTACGAAAAGAATATCGGAAAATATGAAGAAAAATGATTTAAAGAATAACCTTACGGTCTGATAACGGAATGTGAAAACTTATGAGATTTTACTATGTTCTGTAGATAATATAATGTTTGAAGTTTAGAATTGAACAGTGTAGCTTTCAAGTCGTCAAACTTGCAAATTCTGTGAATTTTATTAATAAATTGCTTTATGTATATATATTTTTTTCTGACGTCCAGAGAAAAGTTGCACAATTTCTGCCTTTCATCCGAAAGGTACTGGGTTCAAATCACAGTCAGGCTGGGAATTTTTTTTACATGTAACAAAAATCATTTTTCATCATCGGTAAAACAAGTTAAGGTAGCTGTAATCGACTGTAGGTCTATAGTTCTCAGAAAAAGAATAAATTAATCATTGTTTTTATTGTTGCTGGTAATAGTTTATAAGTTACTAATAATGAATTGTTTGTGAACATCCCCCAAAAATAATTCTTCTGTATGACTTATGTGAGTTTTTCTATTGCAATTAGGAATCAATTTCTATTGATTTAGGAGACCTCGCTTCAGCCAATAGGTTTTTTTGCATTAACCTTGTAGCCCTATAAGGCCAACTGCCCAGTTGGCTGATACCTAAATTAGGCCACAGGCTGCTGCTCGTATCATATCGCTCAAAATCTTCTCTCGCAAAAAACCATTTCCAGGATTTTGAGAATCCATCTAGAAGAGTCAGACTTAACCAGTACATTCACAAAACCTAAAATAAAGAAGAACGGATCAAAGGAAAGAGAAAGAGATCAATGATTAAAATGGTTCTCTATTTTCGAAGGATGCGAGTACGAGATTTAAACCTGAGAAAAGCTTCTTTCAGGTAGTGTGTGCTCCTATTCTATCTACAACCCATCAAGAAATCAAGGGAATTTTTCACGGATGATAGTAGCACACTATTTATCAATGATATTGTATTGAATAGATTAAATGTAAGCTACAATGAAAGTTTATCTTCCTTCAATAATTAATGAATCACTTGAAAAGAGACAAAGGTTTCCTGAAGGAATAATTTCACCTATCCCTGGAGCTGATGAGATGTCATATTACTCAACTTAACTGTAAACCATAACACATAATAAACTGCTCCAAAATTGTTTAAGAAAAATCTTACTTTAAGTCTAAAAGAAAAAATAAACAAAAAAGGTTAGTTAATAAGTGAAAACAGAATAATAAATTATTATTCTAATAACCGTTTAGTATTGCTCCTTATTTATATTTAGCATAGTAGTGAACCCTTTTGTACTTAAAAAATATTTAAATTAACTTCATAGCTTAAAAGAGAAACTTTTTTTTTTTAATTTTTGCAGATTTTTTTAATAGAGAATGAAAATAAATAATTGTTCCCAGACCTTAAATACCGGGTGACTAATATAAAACCGAATCAAACCGTCTTGAATCAACAAACACTGAGAGTTTGATGGTTCACGAAAACTAGATTCACTATTCTTCCTTCTCTCATTCTACAATTATTAGCCTACAGATCCCTTCCTGCGACTCCCTTCGCGAAGAGAGTGCATTGGACCCTCAAAAAAGTAAGGCCCCATCCGGGGCATTCCTACTATATCGAAAGCACAAACACCAAATTGCTTTCAATGATCGGACTGAAGGGGACTCGCGACGGGAGAAGGACGGAAATATCTTGCTCATCTCGCAAGGAATAACCCAAATAAAAGCATTTCAAAACCTGATATACAATGGTCAGGAAAGCTGTCCCAGACTTTGACCATCTTAAAATAAAATAAAAAATGTATAATCACCATTAAAAAAATGAATACCCTCCAGTGAAAATCCAGCAGCAAGGGACTGACGTCCAGGTTCTGCAATGAATAGGAAGAAAATATTTCCCTATACTCTGGCGTTCCGTTCAAATTGGCTTGAGTAATTGTTTTGTGTCACCTTTATTAAAGGTGACAAAACTACTATCGTACTATCGTTGACTTCAATGTTTGTATGTTAAAGTCTGTTCATATTTCAATGCTTTATAGTTTCGTTTATTCCAGTTGTGTTTTTCTAAAATGCCTTAATCGATGGAAGAAAGAATTACTATAGTGAACAATTAGTTATTATATTATAGTACAAGGGAACTTATAGTGGGAATGTGTTCTAAATCCTTTCAAGACACTCGTCAAATATTAACAAGACAATTTCTAAATACTACTATTCCAGGAAGAATCGCATACACAATTTGGTTAAATAATAGCATACAATGGGGTAGGTGTTAAACTTAAAACGAAACAGGTGACTTCTGTTAGGATTCCAGAGACCATACCAATACTTAAAGAAGTTTGAGACCGTATAAACCCGTAAACCGTTTGAAACTCTTAATGCACAACTGTGCATAATCTTAAAAGATCAGACAAACCGAACAGCTTTTATTGCAAGTAGATTCTCAATAATAATTACTGCCAGTGGGTAGATCCAATGCTGAATTTTGTATCAGATGAGGTTTATTTTATTTATTTAGTTAAAAAAATGGGTATTAGATGACTGAAAATCCTATACCTGATGTTTGAGCATCCACTATAAAATCGGTGTATTCTGTTTCTGGTGATCGTATTGCGAGGCCACTATTTTTTTACCGGACTGTCAGTACTAAGTGTACACTTTAAATATCTTCTGAAAACTATGGTAAATATGTAAACTTTCGGTACTGTAATTACAGAATTTAATTTACGATCTCATTTCATCTGTTAATTGTTACATGTCGCAACTGTGTTTAGTCTCGAGCTGTTCGGTGTTAAGTAGCTTACCCGGTAGTACTACTACTAACATTTATTTAAAAACGGTTTTATTTAAAAAATCAAGTGTACTGTTTGTTTTGATGTACTTGCCATCAATAAATATTATAATACTTTATTTTAAATTAAATTAAATATTTATATATGTATACGTATATTTCAGGCTAAAGTGTATTACCCTCTTGAGTCTCTCTCAAAAAATCAGAACAAGTTTTGAAGATATAACAATGGGCTATCAGATCATTTTCTGGCCCCCATAAAAATTAATTATTTAAATCGATATTAAAAAAATTGAAAATTTTAACTTATCCATTTTTTTATATCTATAAATGTGGAAATTCTGCTAAAAAATAATAAGCAATCATTCCTACAAAAAAAAACACAATATACATCTCTATTAAACTAGATAATTGAACATCTTTTTTCTTCTAACTCAACATAATACTTCGACTAGGAGAAATGACATTATGCTTCCGTTGCAACATTTAATTAGTAACCGAACTATTTAAAAAAATCTTAAATGGATTCTTGAGAAAAGAAATTTTGAGCGTGGTACATAAAAATTTTATATTTCTAGTACGTAAAATTACTATTGACATTTTTATGAGGCTAATCTATACACCTAATATGGGAAAGCAGAGTTAGCCACTCCTGATGTTATAATCTTGTTCTATGTGGTTTTTGCTATAGTCTAGACACTGAATAAATAGAATGAAGATAGAATTGGGTTATGTAGATGGTCCCAGGAGATACTGACCAAATTTAAGGGACTAATTCAAAATAAAAAACAAAAAAAATCGTAAAGAAATACAACCTTAAATTTTGCCAGCACACCCAGGATATTTCGTATATATGCAAGTATGATGATTTCCATTAAAAATTAACAGCTGTATATATTTATTTTCAACTAATGCTATTACGAAGAGGAGAAAGTGGTTTTTCTAAATAAAAAAAATTTTTAAAAACAATTACTGCACTAATTATATTGTTGGAGAAGGAAGTAATCTAATAATAACATTGATCACGTAGCTGTTTTGTTTTTTTTTCTTTTTATTATCTAAGCAAGCCATTAGCTGATTATTTTCTTATAGTGAAAATTACAATACCCTTTATCTTATCCGTATTTAAATTAAATATTTTATTACGGATATCATTTCATCTCCGAAGTAACAATGTGGTATTTTTTTCTTCCAGAAATAGCTCATACGTATTTTTACTCAACTATGAAAACAAAAAGACATTTTTTTAGAATTTTAAAAAATCTGCTGAGGTCACTGTTATTAGAAAAATTGTTTGTTAGACAGATATGGCACGACTTTTTTTCTTTTTTCTTTTTTTTTCATTTTTGCGCTCACCTTTATGTGAGCTTAAAGGCAAAATTTTTTTTTAAAAACTTTCTTCATTTTTAAGTTAAATTTCAATAATTAAATTAAATGCAGAGTGTTCCATACATTTTCATACATAGGAAAATAAATTAAATATTTTTTTTTTATGAAAACCATTTTTATTTATATAATATGTTCTACAGAATTACCACTCTTTTGAAAACACATTTCGATGCCTGTCCTTTATTGTTGAAGAACACATACGTATAATAATAGCTTGTAATAACAAAAATAGATAAAAACGGTTTCCATTAAAAAAAAAATAATAATAATAATTTTTCCTATATATGGAAACTTATGGGATATCTGTAGAGTAAGTCCGCTTAATAACTTGTCAAGAAATAAAAATACACTCTGGGCTTTTTTTTATTTACAAATTCATTGGTAAAAATAAATTCGTGATTACTGTATCTCCGTTTAATTTTTATATTTTTCATTTCCCTTCTTTAACTTTTTCTTTTGTTACCTCACCCTTCTGTAATTTTTTTATACAAATTTAATTAAAACGTTTTATCAGTAAATTTATATTGAAAATAAATAAATGAACGGTTTACATTTACAAAATTTTTTACCGTAATTCATTTAAGAAAACATGGTTTTATATTTTATCCTTTTTTAATAACACCCTTATGTAAACCGATATCTTTAAAGTTTTAAATTCCTTCAACATGTTTTTATGTTTGTAGGAGTGGCCCTCATGCAAAGGGGGTGTGATGTAAAAGTGTGTGTATGTGTGACTCTAAGGGAGAACTACTTCCCGCAGGGTGTCACTCAAACTTTCTCACTACATCTTCATCTTTATAATTATTATTTTTTCTAAGTGACGCAAGAGCATCAACTTAAATGAATGGGAAATATTAAATAAATCTGAATTTTTTATTACAAGAGCTCAGAGAATAAAAAAACTCTTTTCCTTTTTATGATGCGATTGTTATTTTACATTTTTATCCAAACGTTTTCCTCATATTAATTGCCTTCCACAGCGGGGTTTTAAATAAAATAATATAAATTTGTATCCCGTGTTCATAAAATATGATTATCTTTAAATAACTTTCGAACCATTAAACATACAAAAATGAAATCAAAATATTTCAAAACGATCTATTTTTCGAAATGATTCCATTCATCCCAAGCAGCTAAAGGGCTTCCATAAGAGGGCACAAATCAGATTTTTAAATAGAAAAGATAGGGTTGTACACACTATTTTAAAAGGTATTGAAAAATGTTTGATTTAAATATGTGTGGATTACGACAATAATAATAATATACCTCTTACAAATCGATCGATAGCACCTGTTAAATAACTACTCTATAGCTAAACATTGAAAAAGTTAAATCTAGTAAATTTTCCTATTTAAAAATGATTTATTTTTTGGTAATACTCTTTCTTTTTTATCCACAAAAAAAAATCTTCTTGGAGCCTTCCTCACGCCTGCACTTTCTCCGCCATCTTTTTCTAAATAATCTTAACAGATATTGTGGACGCGTGCCACGATCGCTCGGTCTATAGCATAATCCCAGTGATATTCTCCGGGAAAATCATGTCCATTTCTCTCGGGCATGTTTTTCCTCTTCTGCAGGTACCAATCTCACCAAAACATCGTGTGTTCTACTATATCCTCCTGCCCTCAATAATCACAGCAGATATACCTTAAATCACCCTGACCAATAAGAAATTGGAAAATCACGTACCCTAGTTCCTTGTGTGTTTGCAGTCCTGCCATATCTGGAGGTCCGGGAATGAGACTTCTAATTTTTTTTTTTTTTGAAGGGCGAAAAACGCTAAAGCGTTATAATCGCCCGGATTAAATATTAATAATGCTTCCAAAACGATGTTTTGTTAAAATAAAAATAAAATATATATATATATATAAAATAAATAAATAAAATATAAACTTAAACACTAATAAAACTTAAGAACTTATAACTAATATCGCAGAAAAAGAAAAAAAAATCAAAATATTAAAAACTAAAACTACATTAAAATAATAATAAAATATAACTATTACTAAA
>JAAAKQ030510159.1:0-11131 GCA_010016005.3 Zanna intricata
TATACAAAGGCAATTAATTCATAAAAAATTTTTAATGTTTAATTTTTTTTTTTAAATCTGTAAATGAAACAATAGAAAAGGTTTCCCTACTATTACAAAACTAAATAATATATAAATATATAACAAAATGACATAAATTTTACATTTCTTAAAAAATTATAATTAAAATTTAACTTACCGAACAGATACAAGAAAGTTTGATGTACGACCTGTAGCAATAGTAAATTTGAGTAAGCAACAAACTAAAAGAAACATGTAAAATTTAGTAGAACAGTCTATCGAACAAGCTCCAGCTTTTACATTTCCATAAAAAGAAGTGGGTAGCTCAGCATCAAATGTATCAGATAAGCCTTTTAAATCTGGCAATTCAGTTGGCAATGATAATGGTACACAGTTACAATCAGTGAACACCTTTAAACAAAGTGAAAGAAGTTAAAAACATATCCAGACACACTGATAATATAACTTTCCTGCAGTCACACACAGGTATTCAGTTAGACAATAAGTAATGGCTTGATATTTTTATTTATCTTGTTAGTGTTATAGCATTATTGTACTCAGCATGTATCTGTAATAGAAAACATTTATATCTGTCCACAGATATGTTTCTACAATTTGCATTTATAAGCTTAAAGTCCAACAAAGACTATAAAGCAGTTAGGTGGTATTTTTTAGTACTTTACACATCTTTATCAACTTATTACACTTAGTACAGAAGAGGAGATCAGTACAGTCCAAAGAAACTGGGAGAACCATAGTGGGACAGCCTCAGATGGAGGCTAAGACAGGGTGGGGAGACTGCTGCCACAACACTCCACGACGACTAGTAATGCCTAACAGCAGGTCTGGTTGCCATGGGGGTGTATATATAAAAAAAAAGAGGCAAGAAAAATGGATCAGAAACCTATTCTGATATCCTCAGAACATAATTATTTTGTATTATTTATATTACAAAGTACTTTATTGTTTGTAATGTAAATTGTTTATTGAAATTTCTTATGTTTTATAAAAATAATATATTTAAAAATCATTTAATATTTAAAATAATGATGTCAATTTTATTTATTTTTATTAGGTTATTACCTTGTGAATATTAATGCATTAATTTTATTACTTGTGTTATTAAAGTGTTCAATAAATACTTTTTTCATTTAGCTTGTGTTTTAATCAGTAAATTTGATATTCAAAATATTAATTCAATACTAATAGATTATATAAAAGATAAAATTAGTATAGATAACAAGTATAAATTATAGGAATTAGTTTTTATTTAATTAAATTAAAAGGAGAGTTAATACATCAAAAGACAACAAATCTGGTGTGACTACTGCCATAAGAAACTTAAGTTTGACTTATGAAGGGTTGAAAATAGTGACAAAGATTATAAATTATAATTTAAGTGATTTACTTGATTTCGGTTATACAATTTAAACAATCATACTCATTTACTCGTTTAACATTCATATTCATCATTAGGAGCGCATTATTAACAGCAATATGGATTACAAATCATCTTTGTTACCAAGAGGTTTTTCTTTCTGAGCCACTTATGGTTCTCATGTCTTGATATTTACATAAATAAATTAAAAAATTCTCTAAAACAGTACATCAGCTGATGACGGAACTGAAAAGACAAGCCTTACATGAGTAACCAAGTCAAGTGATATATCTGTATACATTTCATCTATACAATTTTGTGCCATTTTTATTTTATTCTGCATGTTTATTGTTTACAAACCATTAAACTATTCCTTGAGAAATTGATTTTGCAAGACTGAATTCTACTGATATCCATTATTTTTCAAATGTCTACTAAGTATTGGAGTATAATATACCTTGCAAATAACCGTCTTAATTTTTTCAAGGGTAAATTCCAATTTGACTACCAATTTGTATCACTATTGTCTTTCATCACTATGGTTCTTCTCATCATTAACATATATTTTCCTCTGTTTCTAAGTGTCCTTAATTGTTCTAAATGCTTCTCTTCCCTCTTGCCCTTGTTGAAATCATACCTCATATTCATTAATGTTGTTCTTTATTACTTGTTTTACCCTATAATTTTTTCAGTTCTGAATCTTGTTATTTATCCTTCTGGATTTTCTTTCTGCTGCTATCACCTTAACTTCTTTGAATTGTCCTCTCTTTTGCTGATTTAAATTGACGCACAGGCATGTTATAGTTGATTAATGTATTACATTCCTCTCGAACTCCTTTTTTCAGTTTGTATACCTTTAAGTGTTTTCCTGCTTTTCTTTCCTTTTTCAATTCACAATTTCCAAGTGATTTATGATATTTTCAACTTATAATCACTCTGTAAGAACTTTGATATTATCTTCTTGACTGTTACCACATTTTCACTTCTCAATCAAGAGTACGTAATAGTCAATTACAAATCTTCTTGACCAGTCACTTTTTTACTGTTGCACCTTACTATGTTGTAATTATTTTTTTTTTAAACCATGAGTTTGCAATATTAAACACATTCCTTTTGTAGAAATCTGGAACTCCTACATTCTCCTTATTCTTGCTGCTTCCTCGACCTTTGGCCTAGCAAATTGTCATTTTTCATTTATTTACTCATCTAAGCAACAGTTTAATATCCTTCATTACTTAAATAACTCAAATAAATAAATGTATTTTGAGTAGTAGTTAAATGTATTTAGGTGACTGTAATTAGGATAATAAATGGTCCTTCAGTTAACCTTTACACCCAACCATTCATTTGACTTCAACAGTGTTACCACATCCAGTTTCCTCTCTATCAGGTTAACAATCTCTTCCACTTTTCTATAAAATCATACTTTTTAAATCATCTTTTCAAGCTTATCATATTTCATAACCTATAAATGTCAATATTTGTTTTTCATAGACTGGCATTTTGAATTTTTAAATTAACCATACACCTAATATTGCTAATTTAACTGAGATTGATTATTTTGAGAAAATTTGAGCAGCTATTCTGGAGTTCTAATACCATTGTTGCTGCAGTTGTTGTTATAAATATTCTTGCGCAGTAGTTGCAGCTGGAATAATTTGTGGTAGTATTTTATTTATTTATTTATTTTTTCAATTAGAAAGACAAGTATTTTGGATGTTGTATTTTTGACACATAGATTATAACTATATCTATTCCTATAAATACAGTTATAATCTACGCTAAGGTAAAGGCCAAAAGAGTACTATCTAGAACTTTCTTGTGGAAAATAAATCTGCTAGTATCAAATATGTATATAAATATTAAAAAGGTATTCTTAAACATAGTATGTAAACTGCAGTACTTCAAGTCAACAAAATTTTAAATACAAAAAGCACAGACAGGAAAAGAACTAAAGTCTTTATAATATATTAAAAAGGGATTTTGCGAATTAGGCGGTTTGATAAATTATTAAATCAAGTCTTAATGTGAAAAGGAGGAGGAAGAAATTTGTGGGAGAATGTTGCAAAAAGACCCAAGGTGTTTGGTCTTATATTTATATTCCAGGTATAGGTAATAAAGTAATTAAGAGGGTGAAATTTTTTTGAAAGGCAAAGTTTGGAAAGATAACTAAGAATTTTAGGATGAAGTAATAATGTTGAGGGATGGAAAACAGCATCAAATAAATCAAATGAATGATGACTTAAAAAATGACCATCTATCCGCTAAGTAAATTAGGGTAACTTTTTAGTTTTAATATCATAATTTGTTAAAATATTTTCTTTTTGAAAATTTCTATGTATAAATGCACAAACACATAACACCTCTGTAGTCAACGGGCAATTAGAGATTTCAAGCACAATATTATTTTTGATCTATGTGATAATATCTAATACAGGTGGAACAGAATTGTAACAGAAATAATTAATTCTCAGATTAAGAATATCATGCATATGTTTAAGCAATTTTTGAAAATAAAATTATTTATTTATTTTATAAATCTAGAACATTCTGGCTTAAAAGTAATAATTTTGTTTGATGAGATTGAAACTTTTTTAACTTTCCAATGCAAAGTTTTAACATCAGTCTGGTCAGATTTTTATTTAATTTCATATTCTAGTAACTGGTTTTATGTCATTACATTAAAAGAACATTGAGCAAGTTGGTAAAATCTCTTATAATTCAAACAGATGAGAGAATTTTAGAGTGCATGTAAGGATATCTTTCATATTTGTTATAGATTATGAGCAATCATTATTTAAAAGGAAGTAAATATATTTTTCAAAGTAATTTTTGTATATTAAATATAAATAAATTAATAAAACTTAGATTTTCATTCACTTTCATAATTCATGGTTTAAATCCAACATTCACTCACCTTGCTTGGTGTTTAGAGTTCAAGATTCAACACCTACAAAAATCAAGTACTGAGTTTATTGCTTGCATTCTTGAAATAAAATAGATATATTGGAAATATGATAATTGTTCTGCAGTCATTTTAAATAGGCATTATAATTTAAGATACTTAGAATATGAGCCCTAAAAGGTAATTTTCTGGTTAATACAGATGAAGTAAGCATTAATAAACAAAATAATGGTTAAGCAAGCCCAAGGGAAAATCGAGAAAAACCATCCATGAGACAAATGTTTTTTATAACACACAAAATTTGTCTACATGTCTCTACTTCTTGTACTTCTTATACTTTAGGAAGTAATTTTAACAAAGTGTACAGAAAATAAACATGCACAAAACTAAAACATTAATCATAAAATAAACATTACATTCTTATGAAAGTATATCTACTTTATTTATCCTGTGATATTATTTTAAAAATACCTTAGTACCATTGGGAAACCTTTGGTAGCTGTGGCAGCCTGCATGACAAGGTGAAATATAAGTTTTTTTGTCTGGTGAACACACTGGTGAGTACTTCACATAATCACAATTACATTCCTGATTACATAACACCTTAGTTTCTAACCTGTAGAAAAAAACAATTAAAAAATATAGAAAATTTCCAGTACTTATGCTTAGAATTGTTTTCTTTCTAAAGATTACTTTACTATTAACAGTTACTATGTATTGATGAAATGAAATGTTATTAATTTAAAAATGTTGCACACTGGAATAATATAGAATAGTAGTTGTCAAACTGTGGTACACTTACCACTGTTGGTACACAGAACTTCTTAAGGTGGTAACAATAAAATACAAAAATAAAAAAGAAACTATTGTAATTAAAAAAACTGTATTTCAATAATTGTAATACAAAATTATTATATAACATATTTATTTTTAATAGTAAGAGTGGATAAGCAGTTCACGAACTGTTTGAAATGTAATATAATACAAAAATATTTTATCATGCATTTCCTTTTTGCTTAATTTGAGGAAGCTACTATTTGTGAACAGCAACATTAAGAATATCAGTTATTCAGCTAGGAAGAACAAACGTGTAGCATTGACGTATTCTTAAATGCCATAATACACATGTAGCGAATTGTCTGTTCCATGCATGGACTGCATTGCACGTGTATAAATAAATTTTTTAACGGGCTACTTTAAAAGGAAAAGGATTGCTGTACTTTCCTCCAACAGTTAAGCGAGTCAGCTGTAGTTATCTGACAAACAGATGGATATAGTTATCTCCTTTTTTTTTATGTATTCTTTGACAATCTGATTGAAATATAAGTTTTTTTCAAACCCTGTACCATCGAGCTCTACTTTAGAATCAGAATTTGTAGAGTCAGTCAGGATCTTTTTCCTACTACAATATAAAGAGTTGAAAGAAGTTTTGACCTTAAGCACATTAATAGTTGATTTACTGTAGTAAGCCACCACCTCAGCATGTAATCTGCTTTGAAATTTTCTTATAATCAGATGTAGAATCAAATTTTACAAAATAAAATTTGCTATATCATTGTAGAGTAACATAGACTGTATTACTGATACATTCTAACAAGAATTTTTTTATCACATTTTGTATGATTCTAAGACAGGTTGCTAATTAATCTGCTTCATAATGGTGTGAAGCACTAGGATAATTATTAAGGTATTTCATAGAGGTAATGAATAAAACATTAGTTGTTAACCCATTCATAATACATTAGCTTTTTAACAACATGTTTACATATTTACTACAAAAAAGAATATACATATGCCTAACTTCATCTTGGCAGAACCTGTTAGCTTCTTAGTTAGCCCTCGGCGACTAGCGCCCTGGGTCTGAGTCCGACACACCCTTAGTGGCGTGCGTAAATGGCATTCCTTCACCACCGGTTAAAAAAAAAAAAAAAAAAAAAAAATAGTTGGTTTAAAACATCCTTTTATATTTTACTTTTTATACATATGTTTAGAATATTTTACCAATTAACAAAACATATTATATTAAGGTGACAGTACATAAGAGGAATATCAAGGTAAATTGGTTTAAAATATTATTATTACAGACAGAATGGAAATCGCAGTATTATTCTATATTTTCATAGTTGATGGTTGCAGGGATCTTATTTTGAGTGATCATGATGATGAAAGAAGAATAAAACTTATTCTTATATATGAAAACTCATAGAATATTAAAGTTGTAGCAGATTTAATAAAAAAATTCTTTTAATCCAAATGTTTAATGTTTTATCAATAAATGTTTATCAGTCTGTATGAAAGTGTTGGGTGGCACAGCATAATTGTTGTCGAATGTCTGATATAACACATCATTCAGGAAAATACCATTTCAAAGAATAATATGATAGATATGCCAGGCTTACTAGGTAAAATGAAGAATGAAGCAATTTCTAACTCCCTTCTTCTCTAAGCCAAATACACTAAGGCTTATTAAATGCCAATTCGTCCAAAATATAAGCATTTTTTTATATTCAGAATACAAGTGAAACTTTCATTCTATTCACTAGAAACACTGACTGTAAAATGAATGTCTTTTCTTTTACAGGAAGCAACTTGAATACTGCTACTTCTATCACAGATGCTTTACATGTCTCATCTACATAAAAGACTAAATTAATTAGTGTAAAGCAGTGAATTAATACACTTTTTTATTGCAAAAAATCCATCATATACATTTTTCAACCAAACAGGGAGAAACTTTATTTTAATAAAAAAATTATAAAGAAATAGGAAGCTACTAATTAATAAAAGTTTCTATAAAAATCTGGAACTCTCTACTGTAAAGAAAAGTATATATGGCAAAAACCTCACGTTTTACTGTAATAAAATTAGGAAGAAATAATTCTTAAAACTATTATTTTTATATAATAATTATTATTAGGCATATTCATAAATTAAGGGTCATTTGTTAAATGAAATTTAACTCGTGACGAAAGGTTTTTACTTACAGTTTTAGTTTCGCACATATCTACTTCACTTTTCCCCATAGTCGTCATTCAGTTCTAAGCACTTTTCGTAACGTTACAACAGTTTCTTTAACTTCTGCATAGAAGTTAGCCGTCTCGGCACTGAACCAGTTGACAATGGCCGTCTTGAGTGCCTCGTTGTTTTCAAACTGTCTACAAAGCCTCTTTTTCAAATGCAAGAAGAAGAAGTAATCGCTAGATCAAGGCCGGAATTATATGGAGGTGTTCAGAAAGTTCCCAACAAAAATCTTGATTCTTCTTGGTTAAGGCAGCAGTGTGAGGACTCGCATTGTCGTGAAAGAGGACGACAGTTCCCCGTGTCGTCGATTTTGGATCTCACGTCTCAGTTGGTGAGCGTTACTCAAAATCGAATCACAGCGCGCACTTCCAACTGGTGTGAGAAACAATTGTCGGAAACATTGCGATCTGCATTCAACGGTAGGCAAACTACTCACAATAAACAACTGCAGTGGCTTTGTAAATAGTCGATAGATGGCCCTACATGCTTGAAACTGTGTTCAGATCCGCTAATATTTAAATATAAGCCTCGTATTTAAATATAATTCCTCGTATTTTTTAAATTCTATTTTTAATTTTAAGTTTTTTTATTTATTTTTGCATTTAAGGTAATATTCTATGAATTATAAGAAAAAATGTTTTAAATATTTTCATAATTGTTTTAATATAATAATAAGTTTCACCAACAAATTGATTATACATTTTCATAAAATATAGAGAGAAAAGCACAAGTTGAACTGTGGAAAAAATTAAGTTTAACTTACTCTCCATTTCCAAGAATAGCCATGTGATTATCATTATCTGCACACCCAAGAAAGATGTAAGAAATTATTCCTGCTATTGAAACAACACCAACAAACACATTCCATAAAGCTAAACATCGAGCAGTTGGCTTGAATTTAGTAATAACTATACCACTCACTAGGATTCCGATTGCAGAGAAAACTAATCCAACAGTACCTAATGAAAAATAACAATAGAATAATGATAGAAATTATATTTCATCCGAGAATGTTTTGTTTTACCTTCAAAAACTTGTTCATGGAGTCACACATAATTATTTTCATTGATAATATTTTGACATAGTCTATTCAAAGGTATCATAATTAATCATTAGAGTGAAATATGATGTTCTTTCCTTACTATCAGGAGATATTACCAGTTTTTGTACTATTTAATTAACTGTTGTACCTAACTGTTCGATCTATGAGGATGCTATAAGCTATGCAACCCAAAATGTTTTATGTAAATTCTTACAAGCCTAGTAAGTCCCATTTGTAAGTATTATTCTTAAGGAAAAAAATATTCATAGACCAAATAAAATATCAGGAAAATCTTTCTTATATTTTCCAGATGAGAATATTTTAATAGTTACCAGCTAAGATAAAATGTTACTGTTTTTAATAGGAATGTTTAATCATATTAGATAGGCATTAGGTTTTTCTTAAAAAAAAAACTAATGATAAAAACCTTGATCATTTAATTTGTAGATTTAATTTAGAACTAAATATGTATTATAAAAATGGTCAATAACCTTGTGCAGAAGATAACTTGTAAAAAAATAAATGTAATGAAATAAATGGATTATTATTATTAGTATAAAAAAAACTTATTGATATGTAAATTATAATAAAAACAAAAAAATTCTGATCTAATTATAAACTGTATACCTTAATTGTGTGAATTTTCACATTTTTTCATGTCAGTAAGATACTTTCATTGAAAAGTTGTGGTCATGTATTTTGGTTTTGTTTGATATATATTTTTATTTAATTGCAATCGCTAACTAATTGCACTGACTAATTTCAATTACTTTATTTAATTCTGTAATTCTCTGAAACTATTGGTCAATAGAAAAATATATAATATTCATGCAATGGTGATTATTGATAATCACATCAATCTTCTATATTCTGTGCTTAATTTTTTATTGTCTCCTATAAAACTCATCTCATTAAATATTGAGAAATATGGATGACACAACATAATTATGCCAAATATTACATCATATCTGAAAGCTGTCAGTAGTACAATCCTACAAAACATTTTCTGTGGTAATCTCATGCGGGTATACATTCTTTCTGTTCTTTAATTTTTGAATGACAGTTTTTACCTCATTTTTCATTATTGAAGTACCACTTTCAACAAGAGTAATAAATATTATGTTCTTTTGCTATCTTATACATCAAAAACTTATCTTCTAATTATCTTTCCAACTTATCAGTTATTGACACCAAGATTCAAAATTTTATTCTTATCCATCAATTTACTATCTTGTGATTCATAATAAACAATAAACTATCATTCCTCAATGTGTTTCTTAATTTTAACTTATGCCCCAGAAAAACGGATTTCTTTGTCCTTTGTAACTAATTTTTAATTTGATTTTTTTATTAGTTTTTTTATTTGGTCTATTTATATGTCTTCATTTTCAATCATAACCAGAGTGTGATCTGATAATGATGATTATTTCCTTCTTGTCTTCCAAATCAAATGGTTTTGTAAGTACTTCAATGATCTAAATTCTGCCAGCTTTTTGCAATTTCTACTGCAAATTTGTCTATAAATAAAAAGTTTTTCCAAAAATTTAATAACTACTGCACCAGGAGTCAGTCAGTTTTGAGATCTTTTAGCTTTGTCAGATCAAAAACCTTTGAATTATCTTTTTTCTTAAATTTTGTAACACAAATTTAAAACTTCCCAAATTTGCTTGGTTTAATTAAACTAAATTTTTTAATTCTACTTTAATATACTTTAAAATTGAATGTAATCAATTTTGCCTCACAGGATTAATTTTTTTGGATAAATACATGTATCTTTTATTCTGATCAGTACCTAATAATACATTACAGAAATCATATTAGAAATGGATAGATGTGCTATTTCAAAAATAAAAACAAGTTAGCAGCATCTGTCCAGGAAGATAAGGGAAATCTGGGTAAAACCTTAATTTGAGCATCAACACAAAATAGACTACTAATTAAAAATAAAAAAAAGAAGTATATTAATTATTAAAATGCATATTAATTATTTAAAATATAAATACATGAAATATTATTAGGGCAAATATTTGATTTTCTACTTTTAGAAAATTACTTCAAAATACATTACAATTCATTATTAATATTATCTTTTATGATCACTTTAGTGAGCAGTCAATTATCAAGGTCTTCAATCAGACTGTTTGGGCCTTGCAGTCCTTCTAGTACTTTTTTATACATTCCGATCTTTGAGTCCTTTCTAATGCTGAAAATGTTTGTGTCATCGGTGTTTCTTATTTCCTGTACACCCATGATGAGAATTTTGTGTTAGTCCATTAGGCCAGTTATTATTTTTAGTTTACCAGTCTGCATGTGCAAGTTTACATTGGGTGTGGAAATGTTGGTGATTTGCTTTATTATGATTTTGGACTTTACATTTTTATTGTTCATGTGTATAGTGTTTGGGCTTGTCCAGTGCTTCCAGTTGCATGTTATCTTCTAAATGGCAGCCCACTGTCTTAATGCTGCCTTCTCTGAACTCTGGTATTGCTTGATTCAGCTGGTGGAGTATTGCTTAAAGGATCTTTTGTGATTGACTGTCAAGGAGTCATCTGCGGTGGGACTAGGTCCTGAGTTACAACTCTAGCTGTAACATAGTGATGTGTGATTTGATGATAAATGAAGCTGTGAAGATTGTTTAGATTCAGTTCACCAGACAAATTTCTCTTATTTGTTCCATATATACCACATGAAGGCTCAGTCTGACATTTGTTAAAAGTTGTTATTTTGGAGAAAAGTTACAGTCTGATCCTAAACATTATGCGCTTATAATTCATTATAAAAATTA
>JAAAKQ030510170.1:0-19744 GCA_010016005.3 Zanna intricata
TATAATATTTTTACATTGTATTATTTGTGGTGATGATTAAGTCATTAATGACATACACAAATTAATGAAATGTAGTAGAAATAATGTGATGGACTACTGCATATAAAAATAGGAAGATAAACGATTTTGGAGGTAGAAGAATTCTGTTATTTGGGAAGTAGAATTACTAAAGATGGATGAAGCATAATCTGCTTACAACAAAAATTAATCTAAATGTCAGGAAAATATTTTGAAAGTATATGATTGGAGCGTAACTTTATATGGAAATGAAACTTGGACGATTGGAGTACCTGAGAAGAAAAGATTAGAAGCTTTTGAAATTTGGTGCTATAGGAGTATGTTAAAAATCAGATAGGTGAATAAAGTGACAAATGAAGAGGTTTTGTGGCAAATCGATGAAGAAAGAAGCATTTGGAAAAATGGTAGTTAAGAGAAGATACAGAATTGTAGGTCACATATTAGGGCAACCTGGAATAGTCGCTTTGATATTAGAGGAACAGGTAGATGGGAAAAATTGTGCAGGCAGGCAATGTTTGGAATATGTAAAACAAATTGTTAGGGATATAGGATGTAGGGGATATACCAAACTGAAATGACTGGCACTGGATAGAGAATCTTGGAGAGCTGCATCAAACCAGATAAATGACTGAAGACAAAAAAAATTACATTTAAAAAACTATTCATTTTGGTGTTATTTACAGTTGTCAAAAAAAAAAAATAAATACAAAAGTGATTTATGGATTGGCAGATTATCTTTTATAATAGTGAATGTCTTTCCAATATCTGGAAGTCTTATTTATGAATGTAAAAAACAAAAGTGAAAAGTTTTGCTATACTGAGTCTACTATTATAGAAAGGGAAGGTACATCCTAGATGAAGTAATCTGAAAGTTGAACTCAGGCCAACTGGTATGATGGTTAGCTAGTTGGTTTTTATATAAAATTATCACAGGTTCAATTCCCAGCAAAATCTAATGTTTTTTTCACCAATAATTTTGTCTATCTTTCATCTATCTTGTTAATAGGGGCATAACTAGATTGGTGCACTGCACCCCTGAAGTCAGGAACCCCGAATGAATACCCCAATAAAGATGGGGTTCCTTTAAAAAAAAAAAAACATTCCTGTGGTAAAAACATTCTGTGAAAAATTACACATCAACCAAACATTTAATTAAAGTTATTCCTTACTGTTTCTGCAATTGCATATGAGAGAGTTAGTTCTAAAAAGAAAAACAAGGAATATACTGGTTAGTCATGACTATAAGTCTGTCTCTTCTTTTAACTATATTTTTCCAAATGCTTCATTCTTCACTGATATGCCACAACAGCTCTTCATTTTTTATTATATCCACCCACCAGATTTTTAACATTCTCCTACAGCACCACATTTCAAAAGATTCTAATTTCTTCTCAGGTACTCTGATCATCCAAGTTTCACTTCCGTATAAAGTTATGCTCCAATCATTACTTTCAAAAATGCTTTCCTGATGTTTAAATTTATTTTTAATATAAGTTGTATTTCTGACTGAAAGCTTGTTTCATGAAAATTTTGCTATATTTCTTGAATAATCACTTAAATAATTCTAAAATAATGGTGTAAGTGAGAAGGACATTTTTAATTGTATGCTATTCAAAATTTTGTATTACTTCTGCTTTGTTCATCTTTACTAATTCTACCTCCCAAACAACAGAATTCTTCTACCTCCATAATTTTTTCTTTTAATATTTTTATATTCATTTGAATATAAAAATTACTTTCTATTATTTAAATGCAGTAAAAAGTAAAAAAAAATTTCATTACTTTTGTTTTGTTCTTGATTATTTTTATGAAGTAGTTCTTATGAAGGACCTCATCCATGGTATTCGTTGTTTCTTCTAAATCTTTTTTACTATTGGCTAAGTTAAAGTTACTATATCATCAGCAAATCTTTATCTTTTCACCTTGCACTGTTACTCCAAATCAAAATTATTCTCTAACATCATTAATTGCTAGTTCTATGAAAAGATTAAAAAGTAATGGTATGAAATTAAGGCATGAAATGCTAATTTTTAGAGATTCCTACAAAAAGTTTGAACCAGCTTTCAGCAAAAATTGATTTCAGGTTATTGTTTGGCTCTTATACACATGGTAATATAGAATTTTTCAATATTTTTGCTACAAAAATAATAATTTATTTCTACAATAATAATATCTATCTTTATCAAGCTGGGAAAAAATGTTTGGTGTTAGTTATCACAATTCTTTGTCATAATGTAGAAGGACCTTGTATTCCCGATGCATTTACCTGTTCATTTAAAAGACTCCCATAAATCTATTTAAAATATTCTATTTTATTGAACCATTATAAATTTCTTGATGAGTTTTTAAATAATTTTCAAAAATCTGATCACCTTCATTTTAAAATAGGTTTTCAATAATTTCTATTGTTATTTATAAATAATTATGAGTTTTGCAGCATTACACTTCTCTGATCAAAGTTATCAAAAATTGTCTTGATCTTCTGAGGTTAATACTGGAGAAATTTTCTTATTTTTATTCATGGTGCTACACATCTATTCTGAGAGCATACAATTCATACATGTTCTCTACAATGTATTATTATATAATGATCTGAATAAAAAATATTAAATACTTTTTTGTAAGTATCTCTTGTTCTGAGATGAGTTAGAAAATTAGAAATGGCAATTCCAAAAATTCTGAAATCAGGAAAATAATAGCAGTAGAAAAGATCATCATTGGTATTATTGAAAAAGAAATCTCCATTGGTTTGGACACATTAGGAGAATGGTTGACTGGAAAACTAATCCATAAATGGGATGGCTGTGGTAGAAGAAAGATAGGTCGATCAATAATGATGCGAATGAAAAATGTGCATTTTTTATGAATGAACTCTAGTTTGATTTGGAAGATGTAAAAGATAAGGATAACTGTATAAGACTGTAATAAAATATAACTTTAGTCCTTGAATAGATGTTACATTACTCCGAAATACCCCAATCAGATTTACTGTCTGTGTAGGTTGACTGTTAACTTTACTTCCCTTTCATTTCTTTATCCTTTCTTCCTTCGATGAATGTCCAGTAAGTTGGAACAATCAATGTTTCGGTTCTAGTTGGTTCTTTTTCAAGGCACAGTTAAACAGAATGTTTAGATCTGTGTGCCTAAAATATCTAAAGATTGCTTCATTTTTGGGAGTTACACAAAAATCAAAACTTGTGGCTGGAGTACCTGCAAAGTAAAGCCAAGTCTGCTATTTTTATAGAATCTAATTTTTCCAAATATTAAGTGAATTTATAAAGATTAATCCTTAATGCTGTTGTGTTTTGTATTCTTTGGTTGGAAATTATCCTTAGAGCTGAGAAAATTCTGAATTACAAAGAAGAAAAAATTGAATGTACTCTGTTTTGTGTAAGAAGAGATAAGTGATGAGAGGAACTGATAGGGTAATTAGAAGAATAATATCATATATTATTCTTCTAATCAGAACTGAAGTTCTGTATTAGATGAACAAACAGATTTTTGCATTATGAAATATATAAATAAAATGCTGTTATTTTGGTACGTAAATTGTAATGGTGTATTGCTGGGGAGACTATCATTTATATTAAAGAACAATTGAATGACAGGTACAAAAATGAATATAAATATCCGTGGAAGAAACAGAACTATAAAATATTATTCTTTTATTTTATTTTGGATGGATTATTGTTTCTAAATGTATTGTGCTTATAGATATTTCTTTATTTTCAAGCGAGAGTTAATTTATTCAGTAACTATTATAGTATTATAGTATTATGTATTATATCATGTTTCTTTATTATTTTAATTAAACCTGAAAATTCTACTAAATATTGTTATCTGAAACTATTCTAAAACTATTTTTAATAACAAAGGAAACAAATTTTCTTTTAAAAAGATATTTTTTAACATTTTTTTTTCTATGTGAATTGTACAAACTTATATCAAAACCCTTTTATCAAACTTTTCTATGGAGGACATCTTGAATTCCTTATTTTTGAAATTTCTAAATTTATAACAAGTAGACAGAACCGCTTTAATAATTGTAAAATAATTTGTTGAAGAACTAGACATAAAATAAAACTAAAAATTAAAAAAGTAGTTAAAATTTCAACTAATAAAGTGTTGTTTTATTTATTGCACTGCTTATATTTGATTACAAAAAATACATTTACCTAATTTTGATATATTAAATAAAGAAGAACATTGAAAAAAATAATATTAAATACAATTTTAAACTATCCGTTAAAGAAAATACACAAGATAATCTTAAAATTAATTCATCAGTTAGTGACTCCCAAACAATTTTTGTATTTACATCTGAAACCAAATTACATTAAGATTACTGCATTGGGTATAAAAATGGAGATTGTTGATGAATCTTTAGAGGTATGTTATTCCGTTCTTATATATAAATTATATATGTTAATAATACATGTGATTCATCATGTATTTTGTATTATTAATTTATGGTAATTATATTTCAATATGGTTATTAAACACAGAATATATTTATATCATTGTATATGAACTTTTAATATACAATATTGCAATACACTTAATGTGTAAAATAAAATCCCTTTCGGCATGCTGGAAGACGGAGGTAATTTCATGGGTGCTAAGAAGGTGATAAAAAAAGATTTCCGCCTTAAAGTTAAGAAAAACTTCAAATTTACACATTATAACAATGGTTGAATGTGAAAAAAAGTTTCATGTGTTTAGCATACGACAAGTCCCATCTTCTTACAATTTCAGCAATATTTTGATTATCCCTTGCCGTAAGGGTTGGTTATATCAAAAATTGTTTCAGACAAAAGCTTTAGGTAATTTTTATAATACTAATAACCACTTTAAACAGATTCAATACTGTGTCTATTAAGGGGGATAAGATTTTTTGTTTTGTTTTCAAAATCACATTTTTTCATCCCCTGGGCCAAAGGTTGATGATATCAAAAAACTTTACTAAGATACTTTTAGGCCCTTACCAAAGAATAGTAGGAACTTTAAACGAATTCGATATTTTACTTAATAAGAAAATTATAGCGATATATTTTTTTTTTGAAAAAGCCCTCATTTCCACCCCCATGGTCCGATTTTGCCCATTAACGAATTCAACAGAAATTTTAGATCGTTATATCTTATTTATCAATTTGAAAGTGATTGGCATTAAATTATGGCAGTTATCGTGTTCACAAGAAAGTGAAATATATATATATATATACACAACGGGGAAAAAGTCCCATCTTCTTAACAATCCCAGCAATGTTTTGGTCATCCATTGCCATAAGGGTTGGTCATATCAAAAGTTGTTTCAGACAAAGGTTTTAGGTAATGTTTAGAAGACTAATGACCACTTTAAACTGATTCTTTTTTTCTTCTTTCTTTCTTTTTCTGTTTAGCCTTCAGAATTACCATTAAGGTATTACATCAGAGGATGAATGAGGATGATATGTATGAATGTAATGAAGTGTAGTCTTGTACAATCTAAGTTCGACCATTCCTGATATGTGTGGTTAATTGAAACCCAACTATAAAAAGAACATTGATATCCATGATCTAGTATTCAAATCCATATAAAGGCAACTAGCTTTACTAGGATTTGAACCTTAGAACTCTCAACTTTGAAATCAGCTGATTTGTGATGATGAGTTAACCACCAGGCCAGCCCGGTAGGCAAACATGAAAACTACATAATTTCTACGTAACAGCCTATTTAATTTCAGATTCATTTTGTGATTAATAAAATTTAACAAAATGGTTCCAGAAGAAGTATAATGATAAAAAATAGAGGAGTAGAAAAAATAGAAATGGAGAAAAAGAATACAAATAATATCCAGCAGAACACAACAAAGGGATGTAACAAAGGATGTCAAAGGAATGAACTTTCCCAAGATTTATATTAAAGTAAAAATTTACCCTCTAATAATAATAATACAATTTTTAATTAATTTTACTGCAATTTCTAATTAACTCATTTATTATTATTTTTACAGTAGTTTTAAAATAAAAGTTCTAGAATTATTTATAAAATTAGTAAATATTTATGAAAATTTTTCAAAATTCAACTCTATGGTATTTTCTGTTAAGGTAAATCTGTTGAAAAAAAAAGAAATTTCAAATGACAATATTTAGGAATATTTTGTAAAAAAAAAAAAACAATTAATTTGAAAACCTATTCCCTAACACTGATGTAAGGATTGAAAACTATTTCAGCTCTTAAATACTTCGTTTTTAACGATAACAATTTCAAACCTATACAGAACATAAAAGAGTAGAAAATTTTGATATTTTGTGGCAGATTTTTTTAAACTTTATTAAAAAAAAAAACTACTATTATTTTTGATTTTTGAGTAGCTATACTAACCACGTTGGAGTAAACTTTTCATCAAATCCAACCTCCTTTGTGATATAGTAGTCTCATTTCATTTCTTAAAATACAAATAGAATCAATTTTAATTTTTACAGGGTATAGTATATTAACTGTTCCCGAGATACAAGGTCTGTAAATGAAGTAATGAGACTAGTTTTTTTTTAACAGCCAAAGTGGCAACTCTGTAAAATTATTATATATGGTTATATGAACACCTAATTTATATTGGTATTAATATCTTTAATCTATTGTTACCATGTAAGAAGTAAATAAAATTTTTTTGAAACGAGTTTTTGTTATGCGTTACAAAAATGAGTGGTACTAATTATGAGCAACATTTGCAATCAATTTTTGTGTTAAATTCAGTAAGAATGCTACTGAAACTTGTTCAAAATTGAAAAGAGGGTATTTTTCAAAATTGAAAAGACCATATGGAGATGACACTATTACAAGCCCAAGTTTTCAAATAGTTTAAAGCATTTTCAGATGTCTGAAAATCAGTTGCGTACACCGCGCTCTGGAAGATTGTTAACATAAAACAGTAATGACAATGTTGAGCGAATCAGAGACTTGATAAGGTACAACCAGCGATTAACTGTCAGAATGATTGCAAAACAATTTAATTCTTGTAAGACTGAGGAAAAGAGTTGCCTGTGTGCAGGCAGTCATGGCAAGATTGCTATGCATCATGGCAATACGCTTTGTCACACTGCACTTCCAATTAATGAGTTTTTGGCAAAGAAAATCATTCCTGTAGTGCCTCAATCACCTTATTCACCAGATTTGAGTCCATACGACTTTTCCTGTTCCCGACTTTAAAAAAAAAACTCCTCAAAGGAAATCATTTTGGAACAGTAAAAAACATTTTAATAAATGTAATCGATCATTTGAACGATATTCCGGTTTCTGAGTTTCAACACTGCTATGAAGAGAGGGAAAACCATTTGAAGTGTTGTGTGGCTTCCCAAGGGAAATATTTTGAAGGTGATAGAGTCCATGTATAATTGGATAGTAAATAAAGAGTTTTTCTGAACTAGTCTCATTACTTTATTTACAAACCTTGTATAAAGCAAAATATAGTCCATAATTTATACATGGATGCATATATACAGAGTTAATTAATAATTTTTTAATACTTTCAGACTTTGGGATCAAAAAAATGCTAAAATGTTTCAAGAAGCTAGGAATTATGTAATTTTTTTGTGAGTGAACAACTATGAAAAAAAAATACTAAAAAAATTTAAACAAAGATGTTGAGTAATTTAATTAGAAATTCTGAAAAATAAGCCATCCAAAAATCTCCAAAAGAAAATTTTAAGCAGTGACTTACAAAAGCAAATATTTTTAAATAGATCCCATAAAAGCAAAAAGTAAAAAAACTAAGACTTTAAGAAGTGTGATAAAACAGATATCAAAGTAAAATTATATTTACATAGAGTACTCCATAAAAATATATTTAGCTAGAAAGTAAAATAATCTAAGATAAAATTTAACGTAATGTTAAACATTACGTAAAATCTTTGTCTGAAATAAATTTTGGTAACCCTTATGGCAAGAGATAACCAAAATGTTGGTAGAATTGTAAGAAGTGAGACTTATATGCTAAACATGTGAAACTGTTTTCCACATGCAACCGTCATTGTATTGAGTAAATTTGAAGTTTTTCTTAACTTTAAGGTAGAAATCTTTTTCATTGCCTACTTAGCACCGGCGAAATCTACCTCCGCCTTCCGGCGTGCAGAAAGGAATTTTTTTAAAGTGTTTTGAAGTGCCAAGAGCCTTTTCGTGTTTCTTGGGTTTTAAATGACAAGTCAATTTATTCTATGATCTGTTTTGACTAGGCGAGTTTTCTAATTACTCGGTAATGATTTTATCAGGAGCGAATGAAATATTTTTTTTTTCTTTTTATTGATGTGGAAAGGGCTAATAACCGCAGTAGTCGGTGCTCCTAAAAACCCAGAAAAAATAATAATAACAGTACAAAGAAATACTTTTAAAACAAATTTAATTATATTAATATATATATATATTAATATGGATTATACTGCCATGAAAAATAAAGAAGACAAACAAAGTTTACTTTGATTAATATTATTTTATTCATGTACATGTATCGGCATAAAATTTACCTTAAACAGTTGATGAGCGACGTGTGAGATGTATATAAATAAATAACTACCTACAGCAAATCTAGTTAATATCTTAAATTACTTTCTTTCTGATATTTAATATTTATACAAACGATATCAGTATCTGTATGTTCATAAAATAAATAAAAAATGCATCGTTTAAACTCTTTCTCTCTCTTTTTCTGTTTAGCCTCCGGAACTACTGTAAGATATTACTTCAGAGGATGATTGAGGATGATATGTATGAATGCGAATGAAGTATGTAGTCTTGTACAATCTCAGGTCAACCACTCACGACAAGTGTGGGTATCGTTTAAACTAAACCTTTAATATTTTACGTCGTTATTGAAATTTAAATCAAATAAAAACATAATACTAAACTTATAATTAATAAATCTTGGCGTAAATAATGATTAACAAACGTGAAAATAACAAAACAGTGAGTGGTTTTCATAGTCCGATTTTTCCGATTACTCGACCGAGATTTTAGGTCGTTATATTTTATGTATCAATGTGAAAGTGATTGACGCAAAATTACAACAGTTATCGTGAGCACAAGAAAGCGAAATATATATATAAATAAATGTATAAATAAACTTTTAAATTAACGGTGATTTTGGGGTCCGGGGGACGTGAAACGCGAAGATTTGTCGAAATTTTCCAGAAGTCGAATCATGGTACCCATTATAATAGGTAGCTTTCTTATAAAGTCTACCTAATACATCACTACAGTGTAAGAAAAAAGCTGACAACAAAGTTGTAACACTTTCCTTGGACCTAATGTTCAGTGTTCCTTGAGGACCACTGGTCCACTGGTCACTGGTTATTTCTTCTTATATAGAAGAAAATAATGATGCATGAAAAAAGTTTTAAAAAATTAAATAAAGAGAATATTTTTAAACATGATCGTCTATCCAACTCCCAATATTCCCCCCCCCAAATATCTGTTTTTGGCTTACTTGCCCTACTGCTATCTATGCCTCTCTTTTATTCTGTTTAACCTCCGGAACTACCGTAAGGTATTACTGTTACGCCTAGGAAAACATGAAAAAACAGGTGAAACAAATGATAAATAATTTTTTTAACTGATTACGTTATCAATTTATGATAAATAAAAATGCAGACCTAGAGTCTATGAGTAAATTAAAAATAATATTTTTCCTGAAGAATATTTTAAGTATAGAAAGTTCAACTGACGCGAAAAATGGTATATATATATATATATATTTATCTGTTTAGCCTCCGGAACTACCGTAAGGTACTAACTTCAGAGGATGAATGAGGATGATGTGTGTGAATCCGAATAAAGTGTAGTCTTGTACAATCTTAGGTCAACCACTCCTGAGAAGTGTGGTTAATTGAAACCCAACCACCAAAGAACACCGGTATCCACGATCTAGTACGCGAAAAATGGTGCGTATGGATTATTGCACGGGCGACTGGGATTTTGCTACGTGAATACATTATTCTCTCTATTGTAAATGTTGACTATTTAATTTAGACCATTATTTCAGACACTCCGATTAGGATTGCTTCTATTGCGCATATATGTTTTTAATATTTGTAAAATTTAATGAATAAAACTGCCTAAATTTTGAGTTAATTTTAGTCAATGTAATGTATGTACGTATGTATGTAAGTATATGTTGTATATTTATGTTTTTCATAAAACTTTCTCGAGGGAAAAATGTAATTAACATATGTAAAATTTATTGCAACAAATAGTTACTGAAATAAAAGTTTAACCTGTAATTAGATTTTAATTAAATTTACAAAATTGTTCACAGGAATGAAATATTTTGTTTACATTATACTTTAATGTAAATTTTAATAAATGGAAGATAAGAATAATAACAATGAAATAAGAGATTTTAAAGAGCCGAGATGACCTTGAGAAATATAATCGTTATGCGGGCCATCTGGGGCGTGAATAATTGCTATATAACCTACGAAGGAAACTAGTTCGGAATTATTGGGCTCGGCTATCTTATCTAAAATAAACTGAGGTATCGCAGCATCGATTTATAGAATAATCTGTTTTTGTTGACATAAAAAAAATATAATAAAACAATAACTTATTTCCTTTAATGGTAATAAAAAATAACATAGAATAACTAGTTTAAGATTAACTTCTTTGTCATATGAAATAAACACTTGATTATATACACAATTATAAGTCAAGTGCGGAACACTTTCCTTAATAAATAAAGTTAAATGTACCGCTAATCGTATTTGTTGTTTTTACATAATCATCAACCGTGTAGAATCACTGTTACAACTTAAAGAACAAAACGATCACCTTTGTTCTATGAGGAAAAAATTTTGAAGCATCGTTCGGCTTATATTATACTGTATTATGCAAGACAATGTATTCTTATACGTTAAAAATTATCTGTTAACAATTTGACGTTCAATAATATTATTATAATAAGAGTGGAATTTACAAATAGCAATATAAGAACCCACCGGCTAGGTCTAATGGTGAACTGATCATCGCAAATCAGCTGTTTCGAAACTGAGATTTCTAAGGTTCAAATCCTACTAAAGGCAGTTACTTTTATACGGATTTGAATACTAGATCGTGGATATCGGTGTTCTTTCGCGATCGGGTTTCAATTACCCACCTTTTTTTTTTTGTTTAATCTCCGGACCACAGTTAAGTATATTCTTCAGAGGATGAGATGAATGAATTGTAGCGTGTGTGAAAAATGCCATGTCTGACCGAAATTCGAACCCGGGACCTCCGGATGAAAGGCCGAGAGGCTACCACTCCGCTACGGAGGCCGGCTCAATTAACCACCCGACTGTACAAAATTACACTTCATTTATATTCATACACATCATCCTATCCTCATTCATCCTCTGAAGTAATACCTTACGATGGTTCCAGGACTAAACAGAAAAGAAAGAATAAAGAAATAGCTTTAAAGGACTAGAATCTTTAGAGAATTTGAGAAATCGACTCGTAAAAATATTGTACTATGGTTAATATTTATCAGTTTCTAATATTTTTAGAAGAATGCAAAAAAAAATTATAACTATATAGTTTTTAATGGATATTTAAACTTTACTTTTTAACAAATGTATCTACTTCGATTTACAAGAAAGTATTGTAATGGCGGAAAATTTCGGTTTTCAAATATAAACGGAAATACCTATTCTGACTATCCATGAATCCATGTTGACTAGTTTCGACGTGACGTTTGTAAGTGTGTGCGTATCTCGCATAACTCAAAAACGATTAGTCGTAGAATATTGACAGTTTGGATTTACGACTTTTGTAACATCAAGTTGTGCACCCTCCCTTTTTATTGCAATAGACTGAATCAAAAGTGTCCAAAAAAACCCGAAAGCCCAAACTCCTCCAAAAATTGAATTTTGGACTTTTTCTTAACTTCAGTAAGAAGTCTTCATTGAGAGCTTTTCAATGATATGTGTGGTTGAAAGTGGTACGATATAAGTGGTACTTATTTTCATTGGTTCCAGAGTTATAGCCAAATCAAATTTTAATTAATGAAATATTTGGATCTCACATCGGTTCGAATCGGACTTCATTTCCTTTTTTTTTTAATTTAAATATATTGGATTTACTTATAACTATTACCCTTTGATTATAAAAATAATGTTTACGAAAAATAATAATTCAATAATAAAAAAAAAAAAAAAAAAATAGAAAAAATATCAGAAGTTATTAATGAAATGAAATCTTATATATTTTTCGTTTAAAAAAAATGTGTATATGTAATTTAACAGGCGTAAAGGAAGTCATGTGTTGTCTACATCAGATTTTTTTTTTTTATTTTGCACAGGATGTTCTGATGATGTATTCTTTATTTTTTCAGGTTAAGTTGCCATTTTTCCTAGGAAAAGTTGCATAGCTTAAAAAAGGGAATTTTAATAAATTTTTTAAATGTTTTTAATCCCCATCGTTTAATATTAGAATGCTACAGCATAACGTCAAGAAAATTTGCAGGGAAACTTTAATGTAATATATATAAGTCCTATCTAACGCTCCATAGTATTTCTTTACGTTGTTTTCAAGAATTCGGTAAATTTCTTACACTTAGATTTCTTGGAAAAAGCCTCTTTTTCATGAGTAAAGGTTTTTGGTAGGCCTAATAAATTGAGATAAAAAATAAAATTGATAATTTAAAAATATGGTAAACGTTTAAAACAAAAAATACCCACTTCAAACATAAAAAAAAAAAATACTAATTCAATTTTTTTTCGAATTTCAACATTCGAATTTTTACTTCCTTGTACGAAGGAAATAAAGGAAGTATTGTAATCGGGAAAAATGTCGATTTTCAGATTTCATTGGAAATATCTATTTTGATCATTCTTGAATCAATTTTGACTAGTTTCGGCGTGAGGTCTATTCATACATATGTGCCTCGCATAAATAAAAAAACGATTAGCCATAGGATGTTGAAATTTTGAATTTAGGACTGTTGTAACATCTAGTTGTGCACCTCCACTTTTGGTTCCAATCATCTAAACCAAAACTGTCCTAAAAAGCCCAGAAGAATTTGGATTTTAGACTTTTTTTAACTGCAGTAATAAGTTATTACTGAGAGCTTTTCAACGATATATCATAAATCGAAATTATTTTCATTGGTTCCAGAGTTACAGGCAAATACTTCTTTTTTTTTTTTTTTAATTTTAATATATTGATTTATTAACAACTATTAAACTCTGATCGTAAAAAAAATATGTTTATGTAATTTAGTAAGCGTACAAGGAAGTCATGTGGTTTCTGCATCAGATTTTTTTATAATATTTTAGCAAAATATTTTAAAGACAAAAATAATTTTAATTTTTATCATCGGAAAAGAGTAAACTTTTTTTCTGTTGCGACACTTTGTAAATTAAAAATTTAAATCCTTTATAAAATGTCCAAAAAAAACCTATACCGACTTTTAAAATTCCCATAAATAACTGCAATTTTTGTATATTGTTCTGAATAATCCAAGCAAATTTATTAAAATTAATTATGAAAAATCTTGTTACTCGCAGGAATAAGTGCACGGAAGAGCAACGTAAGTGAACATTATCAACTTACACCGATATCTGCTAACTCGGTGATTCAATAAATAGAATCTTAACTAAAGTTACCTATTTAATTACCTGTAAAAGATTAAGTTTTCAAAATAAAATATGATTTACGTCATGAGATTCCTTATAAAGTCATATGCTTAAAAATACCTATTTCAACTACTGTAATTTTTTATATAAGTTTGAAAAACATTTATCAGAGTTAAATTACACAAGTCAAAAAAAAAAAAAATTGGAAATGAGATAGAAGTAGGTGAATTATAATATATTTTTTATGGTGAATCTTAAAATGAAATCAGTTTTCCTTCATCGCCCTAAGATTTTTAGTTATGACCCTTTAAAATATTGAGAAACTTCTTTAGTAATAGAATACAAAAAATAATAATAATAATTACAACATTTATTTAGCTTTATTTTGCAGAAATTTACGTTATCTTAATTTCTTTTTTCTTATTTTCCTTTTGTGTAGCATCCGAGTTTAAAAGGAAAAAGTCCAGATGCGTAAGTAAAAAATGAATTTTCAATGACATTCTGCAGCCTAAATTTTTGTAGTTCACTAAGAGTTCATTTTTAAGCCGATCGTGGTTCTCAGCTTTATCTTTTCCAAGAAAAACAGTAACAATACCTCTTTAGAATTCAGTTTGCTGTCAAAATATATTTTCAAGAATTAATTTTCTTATTTGTGGCCTGATGAATATTCCCTCTTTTAATTTGGCTTCACTTAATGGTGAAAAATCTAAGCTAAATATTTAAAGCCGTCACCACCTTTATCTAATGCTTTTACAAAATTCTTTATCAGGCCTAATTTTACGTGTAGAGGTTGTAAAATAATACGATCTGCTTCGACAAGAGGAATATGTAGACAACAGTTTCCTTTCCTGGGGTAATCTGATTTCTTTTTGATCAGTCTTTAACTGCGTAATGTTTATATGTAGCCCGACTATCCCGCAAACACAGGAAACACATATATTTTTTAAAGTAACTCTGGAGACCGAGAAGAAGCCCTATTTTTTTTCACATCAGCGATGATTCGCCATGTGTATTCGCCAAGTGCTGAACTCGTACTGAAGAAAATTTCATCGCGTTGAATTATTTGACTCACTGATATGTCTGGCTTGACATGAAATGACAACATTCGACTATTATGTATCAAATATAGTTTTATAGCGTGCATCACAATATAAATTAAATTTGTAAAAGCAAACATACAGACGTACTAACTTATTAGCATGTAAAATATTATGTAGATCATCCACTCCCTTTTCAGTACCAAATTTTATGTTGATCAGTGTTATGTATAGATGAAATTATACTTGCTTATTTTAGTAATTAATTACATAGTAAATATTTAAGAATACAGTCTACGGTAATTATTTTAACAAATTAAACATAAAAGGATATACATTGTTTTTAGTTAAAGGGTAATAAATTATGTAATTAGTTAAGTTTTGAATAGGATGTTAATATGTTTAAGACGTTTTATCTTCATTAATAAATTTATAAGTGTTGAATTTAATTTTATAACAACAAAAAAATAGAATATAACTATATCCTTATTCTATTTCTTAATAGAATTCAAAAAATTTAATAGTTGATACGTTAAAAAAATGTTCTATAATGAGATACTGTCTAATAATGTGTGCGTGTGTGTGTGCGCGCTCGCGCGCGCACACACAATACGCATAAAATATATTCTAAATTTATTCATTAATTCAAGGTCGAAACGTATAAAATAAAATAGCTTATCATGAGTTTATAAATAAAAATAACGGAGTAATAATCCACCAGCCAAACATTTAAATTATGACGGTAGCATGAATAGAATATTCAAAACTAACAATCTGATCATGAAAGAAGAAAAAGTAGACTTCATATTTTTCAGACAGATAATGCCGCTCATAAATTAAAAATAAATTTACTACATTTATCTTTAAACAACCCGAAGAATTTAAAAAATACATTTGTATAATACAAAAATGTTGAATTGTGAATATATATATATATATATATATTTAATTATATTATATAATAATAGAGAATCTTGGAGAGCTGCATCAAACCAGTCAAATGACTGAAGACAAAAAAAATTATATAATTATATATATATTTTTTAATTTAAAAATGAGATAACTACTATACCACATTCTCATTATTTATAAGTTTTTTAGTTTTACTTTCCCGTCTAGATAGCGCTGTAACAGAGATACAGCAACAGAAAGGAAAGTATTGTAATCGGTCCGATTTGGGCATATGCGGTTTTCACCAGATCTTGACTTTTGACACCTATGGAATCCTAAAACAACCGGATGGAAATTTTCGGAATGTTAATATTCGTATGTACGAGTGTGTTCGGTGTCGGCCTCTAAATCACCTTGTCTCCAAAACTACTGCACCGATTTTGACAAAATCAGATTACTTCTATGTACGGGGCACTGATGTCAATAAATTTTTAATTTAAAAGGTCAACGTGGTGAGGCAGTAGGGCAAGGGTTACTCTCAGTATATCGAGATTTCGCTTGATTAAAGTCATATTTTTCTAAGGCGCATTTGTTTACGAAATAAAATAACAGTATTTGCACAAAAATAAAACATTTTTATAAAATAATCCCAAAAAAATGCTTAAACTTTGAAGTTTGTAATGATGGTTGTTTTTCATTGGGGTTTCTTCTATCGTCGTTTAATTACGCATAAATTTAATCTTTACTAAATCGGGAACTCCAAACCACACCAAGCGGCTGGACCCGACCAAACGTAGTGCATTTTTAAATATTTTTCTATTTTCCCTTTCTTATTGTAATCAAGAGTGCTTTAAAAAGAGATTTTTTATAACACTGAACTTTGACTCCCGCTTTTGAGTTCGCCAAAAAAGTAGCAAACTCGTTCTTGTGATGTATCAATTTATACATTTTCAAGTGCGCTGTAAACGATTTTAATACTTAAAGTTGTTGAATAGAAGAATTTTTTTTTTTTTTAGTAATACCCGATTTGAAATCCGCGGTTTCATCCTTAACTCGATATTATTATACTGTAATTATACCGTAGGAATTTTTTTTTCAATATTTCGTTAATATATTAATTACATTTTATTTACAAACAGCAGCGTGACTGGATTCCTACAGTTGTGTTGTCAACTTTTTTTTATAAGTTACTCAAAAATAACATAGGTTTAATAGTAATGCCCTTAAACGACCCGAAACAACGGAGCTGAAAAAATGAAGAAACGAACTGACACAATTTAGATGTAATAACAGGAGTTATTTTTTAAAAAATACTCTATAAAAGAAAAAAAAATCCTTTTCGGTAGGCCGGAAGGCGGAAGGTAGATTTCACCGGTGCTAAGTAGGCAATAAAAAATATTTCTACTTTAAATTTAAGAAAAATTTCAAATTTACTCAATACGACAATGGTTGAATGTGGAAAAAGTTTCACATATTTAACATATCAAGTCCCCCATCTTCTTGCAATTCCAGCAATATTTTGGTCATCCCTTGCCGTAAGGGTTGGTCACATCAAAAATCGTTTCAGTTAAAAGCTTTAGGTAATATTTAGAGGACTATTGACCACTTTAAATAGATTCGATACTGTGTCTATTAAGGGAGGTATGATTTTTTTGTTTTTTATATCCAATTTTTTCCACCACCTGGGCCAGTGGTTGGTGATATCTAAAAACTTTACTTAGATAAGTTTTAGGCTCTTACGCAAAGAATAGTAAGAACTTTAAACGAATCCGATATTTTACTTAATAAGAGAGCTAAAGCGATATTTTTTTTTTTTCGAAATAGCCCCCCATTTCCACCTCCATGGTCCGATTGTGTCCATTAACGAACTCGATCGAGATATTAGGTCGTTATATTTTATGTTTCGATTTGAAAGCGAAATTATGGCAGTTATCCTGTACACAAGAAAGTTAAATACGAGTATATGTATAAATGTGTGTATAAACTTTTGAACAGAAGGTGTTTTGGCTTTAAATTTTTCCTAGCATTTACATATAATTAAAAATTTATTTTTCCTGGAACGATAAAGTTGAGCGATCGATAAGAAAACTACTCGTTTTCTTGTCGAATGAAAAACAATAATAAAAGAAACTACTATAATTACTTTTTAAATGAAAAAATTAGCATAAATTCAACTTTTTTTTTTAATATTTTACCTTAAGTTTCATAAAACGTGATTTAAAAATCCTAGAATAGTAATATTTTTTGATATTTAAGCAGGAAACAGAGTTAATTTTTTCAAAATTCCGTGTTTAACTTTCCCTGTGATAAACTTTCTGTGAATATTTTACGGCGATAACAACTTCTTTATAAAAAAAAAATCTGATGTGGACAACATATGACTTCCTTGTACACCTATTAAATTACATACACATTTTCTTTTTTTAATGAAAAGTAAATAAAACTGTATTTCATTAATAACTTCTGATATTTTTTCATATTTTATTTTTTTATTGCTATTATTGGATTATTATTTATCGTAAACATTTGTTTAAAATCAGAGGATAATAGTAATTAATCAATCAATATATTTCAGTTAAAAAAAGTTAAAAATTAACTAAAATTTTATTTGGCTATAACTCTGGAACAAATGAAAATAAGTACTAGTAGGTACCAGCAAGTATATAACTTATGATACATCGTTGAAAAGCTTATTATTGCATTTAAGAGGAAGTTCAAAATCCAATTTTTGGGGGATTTTGGACTTTTTTGAACACTTTTGATCCAGTCGATTGCAATAAAAAGGGGAGGGGCACAACTAGATATTAAAATAGTCGTAAATACAAAATTTCAACATTCTACGGCTAATCGTTTTTGAGTTATGCAAGATGCATATAACATACGTAATACGAAACTAGTCAAAATGGATTCAGAAATGGTCATAATAGATATTTCTATTGAAATCTGATAACCGAAACTTTTTGCGATTACAATACTTCCTTGCACGCACAAGGAAGTAATAAATTAAGTGTTTAATCGATAGACTGGAACAATAAAAGATTTTTAAAAATTTAAATAACTTCAGTTTTAATAACCCGGTAGGTTTTTTAATCATAGATTCTCTTCCTTCTAATAAGGTTTGAAAAGTTTTCCAACCTTACATCCGCCTCATTTGTTGAAAAAAAAGTCCGTAAATTAAAACGCTAAAAATTAGGAAAGATATAAGGAAAGATTCGTTACCAGTAAGTAGGGAACCTCTAGGAATATTTAATAAAGACTTCAATTTTTAATTCTTTTTTATACCTTAAAAGCCAATCATAATATCGTTTTTCATTAAGTCTAACCGCCTTTGAACTATAGAATTCATCCCTCTTCTTCCTTTGAATATAGAATTCATCCCTCTTCTCATCCTAGTGAAAATGGATTCAGGGATGGTCAAAACGGATATTTTCGTTGAAATCTGAAAACCGAAATATTTCGTGATCACCAACCTTCTTTACTTCCAAGAAGAAGTAAAAACCTTTCAAAATAGATTTAACTTTTAAATAAAATAATGGCAAACACTAAGCTGTATTCTTGCATACATAAATAAAATGTTCAAGATTTAATCAAGATTTCAATAATTCAGATTAAAGATCTTTACACATCGAGATATACAAAAAATCTGGGTAGTGGATAATTATGAGATCGATAACAACAATTTCGCCGATATATTCTTTAGCAATCGTTTAAAGATTTTCTTTAACTTAAAATTATTTAGATAGATTATTTCTATAATCTATTAATTTTTTTCTATTATGTATTTGAATTTTTTATTTTTATTTTATAATGTATTTATATAATCTAGAAAGGTTTTGAAGCTTTTGAAGTTCGTACATGACAATTTGGATGTAGAATTTTGTAGCGTATAAAGAATGCAATACCTGACCGGCATTCGAACCCAGGAGCCCCGGATATAAAGCCAAAACGTGCCGCTCCGGACGGAGATCGGCAAGTTTATAAAAGATATTAAATTATATTTTTTTGAATTTTGAATGAAGGGTCCCGTTTAGATAATAGATTAGATTCAGAGGAACCCCGAATAACACCGCATTTATTTTACTCCCGCTAAGGCAGCTTTATTTTTTAAAATTATTAAATAACTTTTATCTGCGTAATAAGAAACCATTGCATCTTAATTTTAATAATGTTGTTAGGTCTGGGAGAAATTCTGGAAAAATTATTATACCTCGCCC
>JAAAKQ030510203.1:0-10668 GCA_010016005.3 Zanna intricata
ATTCATCTCTGAAGTAATACCTTATGGTAGTTCCGGAGGCTAAAACAGAAAAAGAGAGAATAAAAAATAATATTCAAATTTTTATACAATAAAAATGGACCAAAAATTTTGAGAAAAGTAATTTCCTTAAGTAGAAAAAACTCGCCAAAAACTATTTTAATTTTTGAAATTTCCTATAATAATTAAATGTTCTACCAGCGACCGCCATCAATTTTTTGCAAATTCAGCGACACCGTGATTTCAGTCTGGTCTGGTATTGATTAAAAAACTTTGTCAATATTTTTTTACATAAAAATATCAATAATTACAATCACAAAATTTCATTTATCTATTATTAGCGTTTTTTGTTGAAAATTGCCCATTTTGGTGGCCTATTAAGTAGTAATACCCGTTAAATTTTTGTTACTTGTTGCATACTTTAAAAAATTTCATAATAAATAATTTTTTTAATGTTTTGCTTTTTAAATTGATCATATAAAATGCTAGTTTTTCATTTTCTGATCTACTACGCAAGTATCATACAAAGATGTATGAATACGGATCCTACGCATCCTTTATTATTGTAATATTAATTCATTATATTCATATTATAATTCATATATATTGAGCGAGATAGGGGGGGGGGAGGGAGAGAGAAATAATTCTCTTTGAAAAAATTCAACGCTACAATTGATAACAAATAGTATAGTAATCAGCAAATGTTAACTGATAGCCCAATAGCACTGATTTCTTTGTAAACATTTCCAAACACAATAGTGTTGTCTTATAATACATTATGTGTTTGCTATTTGCAATAAATTTGTGTTTGTCAAATGGCTGCTACAAACAAGATTCTTTTGAAGAAAAGCTTTGTTGAAATTTGAATTCATGAGTGTACAAATGAAAATGTAAACATAACAGACAGATTTGTTCCATGTCTTGTAAGGAAGCTCCATTAGTAGTAACAATCCAAAAGGAAGAATAAAATCTTTTTGCATGTAAAATGTCCTTGATTTGAAACGTTCTGGACGTCCTTCTAATCGAAGGAATAGCTCTGAAATTGAGGAATCCAGTTTACGACTTTCTTTCAAGTCAACCAGGAAGAAGTCTATAAAGCTAAATATTCAATGTTGAATATTTCATAAATTAACGAAAAAATATCTTGGGTTTAAGCCAGCATCCTGACCCCCGTAGGCGAAGATACCCGCCTTGTTTCGATCCCTTTCAGCACACCACCCCCTACACGATTTAACGGATATCGTCTTTTAGACACTCTAAACCTGATAACATATTACAGTAATCAGTCTGGTCTCTATCAGTATGCCGGCAATGTAAATGCCTCGGCAGACATTTCCAGCAATTTATTTACACAACTTACTATCGCCTCCGTATGGCTTCTTCCAACCACGAACACTTACAGTAACTTACAACCCTTAACTATCAAAGCAACCGATTATTGGAACGCGATACCCGCACCTTCTTCTAACATCGAAGATTTCATATAAAACTCTTCCCTGAGCTAAATTCAATTATGCACTCAGATCGTTATTTGATTGAGTCTTTAAACACCAAAAATACTATCCTCATATCAACAAAACAAGTTTTTATCGCAACAATGATAAATTTGTCCAACAGTTCAATAGAGCCAAAGTCCTGTTGAATTACTAAAAAATCAAGAAACAGATTCACAAATTTTTAATATGCCTCTAATGAAAACATATCCTATCTCCCTCTGCTGTATTCCGCCTTCGAGAGCGAGGTCCCTCCCACACAGCAGCTCAATCACAGAATTCTCCACACACATTTTTTCTCATCCTAACAGTGAATATCTCAACTACCGAGGACCGATACCATAACGCTTATATTGGCTAAGTGAGCACCCAGGCAAAACTTCAGAAAATAATGGAAAAACTAGCAGTCTTAAAAGATTTAAAACCAAGATTATGATATTTAGTAAATAATAGATCTCGGTTCGTCCAGTTTTGTTGTGAAAATTCCCCAGTTTTGAAGAAATCACAGATAACCTATCACATGTAGGGGGCAGCCAAATCTTAAAAGCATATGATAGGACCATACTTTTATAAAATTAATATTAATAGCATTTCATACCTTAACATGCTTGAAAATTATTTTATTTCTCAACTTCGATTGATTGGTATAAATTTAACGAGTATGAAATTGATTTTACAAGATGAATCTCTTAGCTCATTATGCTCAGTCGAAGTGGCTTTTTAAATAAAAAATTTTGAAGATCGGTTGATTGGTAGGGGTTTCGAAGAATTAAGTGGCCTCCAATTATTCCAGACTATGTTATCTTTAACTACTTCCCTTGGGGTATAATCAAAGAAAAATGTCCCGTTTGCAACTCAGGAATTTTGATGAGCTGAAAATTACTCTCGAAGACTATTTTTAAGACTAAAATCCTTCAACGTCTAAGATAATGTCTTAAAAGCTCTAAATAAAGTAATAACAAATAAACAATATTATTTTTTCCATAGGAACAGACTTTGTAGCCACAATGTAAAATGGATCAATATGGGTTGTTGGATAAAGCCGAGACTCCAAATACACAATTATAATTAATAATAATTGCATTTGCTCGTCTATTCGTCTATCAGTCTTTGTTACGCTGTATTCCAATGCTACAAATATAAGCTGCTAAATAAAGTATAGATGTTAACGGTCATGAATTCCGGTGTTAATGTAAAACTTCCCCTTTCATAGGAACATTACTAGTCTATATATGAGCTATTAATTTATTTCTGAGATTTCACATGCTTGAATACAACTAAAGCTAGAGCAACTCTACAAAAATATTCTCAATCAGATTCAATAAATGTATGGAGTAATGGAAAATTCCTACAACAATAAAATAATTTTAAAAAACTACTTTAAACTCCGTAAAAATAAAAAACAAAAATAATTAAAAATAAATAATTAAATAATTAAAAATAATTAACAACCGTATTATCCCATTACGACAATGTATTACCAACACATAACTAACTTTATACTTGCAGCAAAATTATGTGAGAAATGTCGGATATCAAAACTATTAACGAAGCATGTAAAACAATCCAGCTGTTTTAAATGCGTATTTAAAAGAAGAATACACAAATATGCTTGGTATGAAATTCTGAACAGTAAACAATAAAACTTAGAAATTCTTATTACTAAAGTAAAATTAGACTACAGATATGAAAATCTAATTTCAGTTAACCGCGCTGTAAATAATGAAAAATTGTACATAAATATACATACTTAATAAAAAAATAAAAAAAAAAAAAAAATTAAAAACCAAAACACAATAGATTGGTGTTAAAATATACACAAAGTGATGTGCTTCTACTACTATTGGTTTGTATGTTTAAACTCAGCCGTACTCATAAACAGAGATTAATATCAAAAATTACTACGTAACTATGAGAATTATTTACCAAATTTACGTGCTATGAAAAATAATATTTAACGTAATATTACATAATTGTATAAAATAACTCAAGATATACGATAAATCGATATACATAAAGTATTCCTTCCATAAATTAATTTAGTAATGTAATACATTAAATCGATTTTATATATTTACATACAATTAATAAGATAGTTTATTAATTTGTCAATAAATATTTACAACTATACTTATAATCTTATTATCAAATAACTAAAGAACTAATAAGTTGCTCATATTCCAACGTATATTAAAAGTACTTATTTGTAATAAATCTAAACAAATAAATGTTAAATATTTGTTGTATTTAATTACTGCGTAAATAATTATTTACAACTAATAATTTATTTTCCTTAAGATTTGTATAAATTCTATAATTAATTACTGTGTTTTAATAGAAAACTTAAGCAAACTTATAAATTATTTCGATGTATGCAATTTTTTTAGGGGAGGGGTTACCATTCAAGAACCGCTTAACAGATTTTAAATATACATACGAGGTGTGATAAAAAAATACGGTGAATGAATTTTTATAGCAGCAATTACTTACGCTGCATATATTTCAAATAGTATGTCTCATACCCTCATGTGTTGAGACAGTAAGAAGTTTGAACACGTTCCAGCTTGTCAGTCTGCTTCTATAGTCGCTACAGTGAGGTCGTGTTTGCAGTGTCTTGTCGTGAAACATGGATCTTGAACAACGCATTAACATGTCAGTTAAGGACGAGGAACGGTCAGGACATCCTTCGACCTCAAAAACAGATGAAAATGTATAAAAAATGGCCAAACTTGTTCGTTCAAAGACAAATGACTATTCGAGAGCTTACTGAAGAACTTAACATCTTCTACAGGTCCGTGCAAAGCATTTTAACAGATTATTTGCAAATGAGACGAAGAAAGAGACCTAAAAAATGAATGAATTTTTATAGCAGCAATTACTTACGCTGCATATATTTCAAATAGTATGTCTCATACCCTCATGTGTTGAGACAGTAAGAAGTTTGAACACGTTCCAGCTTGTCAGTCTGCTTCTATAGTCGCTACAGTGAGGTCGTGTTTGCAGTGTCTTGTCGTGAAACATGGATCTTGAACAACGCATTAACATGTCAGTTAAGGACGAGGAACGGTCAGGACATCCTTCGACCTCAAAAACAGATGAAAATGTATAAAAAATGGCCAAACTTGTTCGTTCAAAGACAAATGACTATTCGAGAGCTTACTGAAGAACTTAACATCTTCTACAGGTCCGTGCAAAGCATTTTAACAGATTATTTGCAAATGAGACGAAGAAAGAGACCTAAAAAATGGGTCAACGGCTTTCTTCTTCTTCATGACAAGGCGCCGTGCCACAAGTCGATTTTGATTCGCGAGTTTTTGGAAGCTAAAAGTCTTTCTGTTTGTCCACATCCGCCTTACTCACCAGATTTAGCACCATGTGACTTCTGATTCTTCCTGAAAATAAAATATGTGCTAAAAGGGAAACGTTTTGACACCATTCCTGACATTGAGAAGGCCGCGACAGAACAGTTGAAAGCCATTCCAAAAGAAGCCTTCCAGAAATGCTTCAAGTCGTGGATTCAACGTTGAAATAAGTGTATTGCTAGCCAAGAACAGTACTTGAAGGAGATTAATTCATATTTAAGGTAACTTTTTTACTTTGTTTTTTATAACATAATTCACCGTATTTTTTGATCACACCTCGTATTATGAATTTTTCTTACCTTGGAATGAAATTAAAAAGATTTGTCTTAATTATTTTTTCTAAGATCAGTCCCCGTTTTGACAAAAAAATAATAAAAAAAGTTAAATATTTTCTTTATATATATCCATACAGGATAAATTTTAACTAAACATTTAGAAGTAAATAAAAAAATCATCATAATTTAATTTATTATAAACAATAAAACGAAGTAACAACAAATTTTTAACGAGCGTTTCAAAACATCTTTTTATATACAAATTTACCATGATTTACTTTTCTTACACATATATTTTAATAAAAGATTTTCATACATTAAGGAGGAAAAAGACTGGAAAATCGCTTTTTGGAAAAAAAATTTTATCTGAAGCAGAGCATTTCCTTAGGAATGAAACATTTTTCAATAATTTATTTGCAAGTATGACAAAATACCACATAAAAATCATCAAGTGTGTATACTGTTTTCTTAACATAAATGTACTTTGACAAAAATATAATAATTTTCCTTCAAATGGGTAATTTTAATCTATGATATTTTTTTGTTAAGCTTTTTATTCTAGTCAATTTATTTTTAATTATTATTTTTTTGAACAAAATTAAAACAATGGTTTTATTCTGTGTTTATAATTTTGTAGTTTTTTATTTTTTATTTTAAATCTATTTATTCCAGATATCACCACAAATAACTAAGATTTAAATCGAATAAATTTTAAAGAAATTGGTTAAGCAGTTAAATCAATAGGTTTCGACAAATATTTTTCTTTTGTCTTCAGTCATTTGACAGGTTTGATGCGGCGCTCCAAGATTCCTCATAGTGTCAGTTGTTTCATTTCGGTATACCTCCTACATCCTATATCCATAATTTCTTTTACATATTCCAACCAAAAAATAGAAAGTAGGGTAAACAGACGAAGAAGTATGTTAAAGCTTAAAAAGATTAATTTTTTAAGATTTTATTTCTAATGTTCTACAGAACTAACTGTAATAATTTCGTTGTTTTTCTTTAATATAATTTATACATTTTTACAATCAAAAATGTTTGAGCGTTAAAATTTCTTGTGATTTTAAATTTTAGAATCCTAAAACTGAAACGTATTATACACTTTGCAGACCAAAATTTCAGAAACTTCGTGATAAATTGTGTCATGTTTCTAACATATACGTATGTTTATATTTTACTCAGAGTTTTAAATTTCGTTTTTTAATGAAAATATTTATACATTTTTCTTTTATTAATACCTATTCCATACTACTATAATTCTTTAGACTTAACTTGTAATGTTTTACAAAAACATCAATTTTTTAAGAATTTTGTTATTGATCTATATACATTCCTGTAGTATTATATATCGTTGTAACTGTAAAGTAAAAACGAAAAAAATTCTAATAGTTTATTTTATTATATTATAGGCTTCTGTAAGTAGTTTTACCTAATAATTTAATCTCAATAATTATGAAAATAATAATAATAAAATAATGAACATATAAGAGGAGGTTGTAAATACTCGCTGGAACAGATCAAACCGAAAGACAACAAAATAATTCACCAAGAAATTAGTATGGATTTAACCCAACACACATGCCATACTACAAGTACACAGGTGAAAGCGACTAGAGACTGCAAGCTACAAACTATACTGGAATAGAAGAATGTGCGGCTTGGTACATACTCGTCACATGATCTGAATAACCACTACTGATCTGAAGTGAAAAACTTCAAAATAATAATAATGAAAGCCTAAATAATGTACCCTAGAACTTGTACATGTAGTATATATTTAAAATACTTGTTAGTCTAATTAAGAAGTTAAAGTAGGGAATAGTACGAACTGTAACACTCAATACTCGCTTACTGTATTTAAACTTTTCATTAAAGCTTTATTCTATTCACATAATACTTTATTATATATATTAACGTAAATGTGATATATATATATATATATATTTAAGTTCATTTTCCTCTTGATTGGATAGAATTAGATATGATAAGAGACATATTTTACTTAAAAATATTATCTTTATTAATGTCTTGAGATAACCAATCAACTATACAAACTTATAAATTAAATTAATTAAGTTTCACTTAGGATTCTCTAAGCTTACTCAGGTGACAATAAAAATTTATACACACATCATATAGAATTCGCTTGCATACTAAGAAATTAACTCTCTCGGTTAATTTCTTAGTATGATATGGGTATGAATGTACATTGTCACCTGAGGAAGTTTAGAGAAGTGAATTTAATTTATAAGTTTGTATAATTGATTGGTTAACCTAAGAGATTAATAAATGTAAATTTTTAAGTACAATATGTCTTATTATTATTATTATATATACATAACCATTTATATATATATATATATATATATATATATAAATGGTTTAGTGTTTCTTAAATAATGAAATTGTGTTTTTTAAAAAATTTTTTTATGTTCTTTTTTTTATTTACGAAACATTTTTCTATATCTCGTTATCTTTTATTAATTCCTATTTATATAACACTGATGGCTGTTTAACAGAGGAAATTCGTAACCACTTAATATTTTTAGTTATTTATTATTATAATTATTCGTATAATATCTTTTTGAACATTTTTCTGAGTAATTTTATATATTAACCAAATTCATATTTTTTTATTTTTGTATTAGTTTTAAATTATTGTAATTTTTTGTAATTTTCTGTCGCACAATGGTATTTACATATTAATTAATGCAGGATCAACTGTCATATATCGAACAAATTTCCCCAATAGGGAAAGGTTATTCTGCCGTAAGCAAATCGTTATATATCCCAAACCGTCGACAGTGAAATAAAGTGATAAATGACAGATTTTTTTTTATAATAAAAAAACATATAACATTCATAAAAAAATACGAATAAATGAATACATTTATATACATAAAGTATGTAAATTAAAGAATTATTTTTTGACAACCCCGGGGGAAGGGTTTGTCCAACCCTTCTTTACCTAAAAATAAACCGAGAAATAAAAATAAATATTTAAATAAAACATCAGTTTATACGGTACGAGTTATTTGACTAATCGATAACCACAAATATAACTTATTCGTTAACATGGTTTGTGATAAAATATTGAATGGAAATATACCTGACATTTTAAGAAAATTGAGTTAAAATATTTTTACAATATTGTGTCTACAAATTTTATAAAAATCAGACAGTTATAAAAAAATGTGGATCTAAAACTTGGTAGATTTATTTATTTGCATTTTTTAAAACAAGGAATTATAAACATTTAATCGGTGTTTAATAATCACGTATGGAATGAATAGTTCAACTCTTATACAAATAATAAAGAAACTTTGCCTGCATTTTTCTGCAGGGATCAAGAGAAAGTATGGTTAAAAATAGATTTTCAATTCAACATTAATCTCAAAAAGCCGCTTTTACAAATTTTCCGTCTACGCCGTTCAAGTTATGTAATTCATTTTTGAACGAAATTCCTTGTTGAAGGGTCAATTTTAAATCGGAGACGAAACGCATGCTGCACTGCAGTTGCCGACTGAGATTTTTTATACTCAAGATCACAGATAACCTTGCGTTGCACTGTAATCATCTTACAACTGACACATAATGGCGGTGCAAGTACTGTAGCCTGTAGCGGTCATTTACGCAACTAAATGCTATAGCGATGTTCCTTGAAACTTCCGGACTTGCTCTCAACTACTACGTAGATCAGTGAGATGCAATGTATAGTTAAGGAAAAACAAAGTTAATAAACTGAGTCCATCATTTAGAGTTGTCCTGTATTTCTCAGTAACTTTGAGAGATATAAAGGTTTTTCCATTCTTGTTACAAATCATTTTAAAATACTTTTAGATGATATTTTATTACTAATTCTGACAATATCGTCATTTAAATAACGGGGGAGGGGGGAATTATTATTTTATATTTATTTGCACAGGGGGTTCAGTTGTATGGCAATCTTTAAATAACTTTAACAGGTAAATATAGAATTTTAATCTTATTAATGGTTCAACACTTACTTTAAAAGCATTATTTATTTAAATCATTTTTAGGCTGCCAGAAATGAAAACCATTAAATGACAATCATTTTTGATAGGGTTATAACCGAACATTTTTTTACATCAACATTTTTATTTTTTAATTCCCTTTAAAGTAATATATAACAATCCTACCCTTTATACTTAAAACCTTTTAGTTGCCCCACTCAGTCCCCTTTGTGGACAGCAAATAGTGATAGATAACCGAAAAATGAGATTTTCAATTTATATTATTTTCTAAATTTTATTTTTTTATATCTAAATGTTGAAAAGTTATTCAAGGATTGCAAAAATTTATTAAAAATATATATAAAGTGTAAATGGGTAAAATTAACACGACTCCATATCACCATGTAATGCTTTGGTGTTTCTATAAGGTCAGTAGACAAAGTAAATCATTTTAAAATGTTGAAATTGATTTCTCCCTCAGCAATTTATGAGTTAAAATATTCGAAAAAATAGATTAATATTCTATTAAAGAAAGATATATAATATATTCAAATTATATAATTTTGTGGAATCTGTAATGCCATTTTTGAGAAATTCAACGTTAAAACTCTACATTTTTAATCAATAAAAAATATTATTTTTAATAATTTTACGAAAGGTATTTTCAAGTACCAAAATCAAGTTCTTTTTATAGACAAAAAAATATTAAAATTTTAGAACAGTAATGTAAATTTTTTCTTAAGAAAATGTTATAACTCGTACTGTTTTTATTTTCGATTTACACAGTTTTTTCTTTTATAATACATCAGTCAGTTTCTAAATCCGTTACAGAATTATTGTTACATACAGTAATAAAAAATATCATTATAAATGAACCGGTTATAAAAATTGGCGAAATGGGAATCCATAAATTAAGAACAAGAGCACTAGTCAAATAAATATTCATATTTTCACGTGTAATAGTTTTAATAATAATTTATTGGAATAAATGTAATTTATGATTAAATTTTTGTTCCGCTTCTATTTAATAAGTATTATTTTCATGACTCATGCATGAATAATCGCTACACACAAATTATTATTTATCTTTTAAATTTAAAACTTTCTAATCATGAATAAAGTGAAAATGTACATTAGAGTTCCGTATACCTAATTTTCAACTCATAAGTTAGTTTACACTTGGCTTATCCACAAAGAGTAATTTATAATTAAACTACTATCATGACTTTACAAAGTATTTTACTTTAGTTTTTACATACATGAATTTTTTTTCTGGCATCATTAATTCTCCCATTTATCGAAATATTTTTTTTTTTTCAGCTCTAAAGCTGTAAATGTATATATATTCTAAAATAAGGTATTTTTTAAGTAAGTTAAATACTTCTAGGTGACAAAAAAATTAAATAGGGTTGCAGAGAACGAAAGAGTAGGTAACTGGAAATCTTGCAACAGCCCTTACCTAATAAACACTAGTTAGAAATTATTTTTTCTCATTCACTTTTACAAATTTGGAAAGAGTTAACCGATTTCTACTTTCCCTGCTAGCGATATATATATATATATA
>JAAAKQ030510214.1:0-17460 GCA_010016005.3 Zanna intricata
CTGGTACATTTGGCTACATTTGTCATTTTCAAATTTTTTTTAAGTGTTATTCATACATTGAAAACCGATATTTTCTACTAAAAAACCGGTTTCCGAATTTCATAATTTTCTCTAAAAAACCGGTTTTAAAAACCGACAAACCCTAGTACGTACGTGTATATATATGTACAGACGTGATGTCGAAACTAGTCAAAAATGGATATTTCCGTTGAAATCTGAAAAACTACATTCTTTGTGATCACAATACTTCCTTTACGTTGTACAAGGTAATAAAAAAGAAGATTAACAATAATTTAGATTAATTAACTTATTAACAATCATTTATTATTATTTCTATATGCACAACATATCTGCATGAAAAGAACGTTTAAGAATATCGAAATAATCAGTTTTTTCATTCAGATAATGAAAAAAAAAAAAAAAAAAAATAGAAATACAAATTATATTTCAACTTAAAAATATCTTGTAAGATTATCTTTCGTTTACAAAAATAATCATACACCAAAAAGAAGTCAAATACTGAACATTGGAGTATAATTATAGCAAATAAAATATTTCTAGTAGGAAAATGTATGTAAATGTTAATTTAATACAAGTGAATAAAAAAAGGCATATAAAACACTCTACAGATATTAAAAAAGTACCTGGAAACCTGGAAATAATGTTACATACTTGTACATATTATAAACTACATGAAAATTAGTAAATAACCAGTTTTGAAAGAAATGTAATGAAGAAAGAAATGTCGGTAGTTTATCCATTAAATGTAGGTGAATAGACTCTTCAAAATGCCAATTAATGCTTCGGAAAATTTCTAATCGGTATTTTCAAGTGCAACCAGTTAAAGATTTTGATTCATGGAAATTTAAACTTATAAAATTAGTATTCAAAATATACTCTTATTAATTAAATTAATAACAGCTGTTTTTGTTAAAAATTTTTATTCACAGTCACATCAATAATTAAAGTCACTAGCGACTCATAAACATTTGTGTGACTGTAATCGTGTAGTCTTAAACAGTGTAAGATTGACGATTCCTGAGACGTGTGGTTAATTGGAATCCAACCACCAAAGAATATCCGAAATAAAGCAGCTACCTTTATTCGGATTTGAACCTTAGAACTATCGACTTCGAAATAAACTGAATTACAACAACCAACAACTGAAGTCACATGATTTTACTTCACTTCACTGAATACTTGACAACTGAAGTGAAGTTTTACCAGTAGACCAAACTGGTGGGTTTCTATTATCATTCGTCAACAACATTTAAGTCAAAACTACTCAGTGACTAGTGAACTGTTAAATAGAGGGGTAAGTAAATCAAGAACCGGCTAAAGCGTTATATTGTACTGAAAACTGTTCTTTAATAATTCCTGTATCAATTATCTGTTGCTGGATTCTAACCAATATTCTGGCAAAGTCATCTGTGAACGAAACAAAGGGCACCTTCACCACATAATTTTCTATTATAGAGATCTTTCACTCTCTTCTAAGGAATTGTATTCTTTAACCTCTACATAAATATTATATACGAGTAAGTTTGGGAGTAATCAAAAGCCTTGCCTTACTCCTCTTTCTAGAAAAAATCACTCTGTGCACCCCAATTTTCATAGTCATTTTATGATTATGTCACAATTCTTTAATTAACTTTCATCCATCCCTAACTACTCCTTGTTTAATATTTTCATTAACATATTCTACACAAGGGAGCTAAATATATATTTTTTCATATCGATAAAATATATATTTATTCCTTTGCCTGTTTTCATATAACTCTCTAGATTCTTATTAACTTAACGGCATCACTTTTAGCACTTTGCTTTTTCTATATTTATTTCCTTTTTCTGCAGTCATATTCTCTATTGTTTTATTCAGTCATACGATCAGAATCTGAAGTATAATTTTTTCTGTAAATAGAATTAAGCTAATTGTTCTGAGATCTCAGAATTTACTAAACAATACTTTTGTTAAATTAAATCAAGATTTCTTTTTAATAAGGTCATATCATACTGCTGCTTATTATATTTCAAAATTTCACTATTTTCTTCATTAAAATATTTGTAAAAAAAAATTTTAGTTATACGGAATATTTTTGTTTAGATATGATATACATATATGCCTCTTAATATAATAACACTGGTCGAATAGGATATTCCGAACAGTGCGGTCGTGTAATCTTTTTTTTCTGCAGTTTTTAGTGATTTGGATAGATTTTAACACCAAAAAGACTGGTTCTATGAATATTGAAGGTGAACTGTGTGTGGATATGTATATTTAGTTTATTTAGGTTTTTTTTAATGGATTACTTTTATATTCAGTTTTTTAATATAAAACCTTTATTGCCTCTGCCAATAAAGATCATAATTGACTGTTTCCTCAAGTTACGAGGAAAAACAGGACGAAACTTAGTTGTGACTAATTCGTAAAAAAGTACTTCGGAAATTTTTTTCATTCCAAGTTTCAGGTGAGCAAAATATATAAGGAGAACTTGCTTTTCAAGCTCCTTCCCTTTCCTTTTCTTTCGCACCAGACCCCTTCCGGATCTATATCAAACTGAATGTCCCCCAAAATTAAATTGTGGGAAGATACTTTTCCTTGACCCCTGAAAATGTTTTTATCACAGTTTTGGGGAGATAATTTTTTCTACCCGCAAAAACCCCCATCTCTACCGGCCACCCCAAAATATACCTTGTTAGGTGTCGTTAGACGAGGAGCTTCATACAATACAGTACTTGAAGAATTTTTCTGCGTCAGTCCAATATAATAGAGAAATCATCAGGTAAAGTCATGGAGGCTGCCTCTGAGCTGGTGGCAGCGAGACATGAGAGTATCGACACAGAGCCTGTACATTCCACCTCTGGTACAAGACACACAAACGGATACCCACTCAGACCCATTCGGAAAGTAGGAGGATTGAAAAACGGCTGAAGCCTCATCAGTCGCCCACTGAAAAGAAGGACGATACTTCTAGAACTCGAAGAACTTGTATGCAGGTTCAAACGCCTGGCTAAGGATCTTAGACGTAATGTGGATAAAAACGTATAGGAACATAAAAGAACTCCAGACGAACATAAGAATTGTGGTCAGGGACCCCAGGAGCATGGTATCCAGTGGTGCCACTGGAGTTGGTAAAAGACGACAGACGCGGCCATTCAGACGATGGTTGCAACTGACTGCCCGATTACTGACGCTGTAGAAAACGGGGATACCAGTGACTCAGGTTTTTGACCTGATTTAAGAAGAAATGTCTCAGCTAATCAAAAAAACGCAGGTAGGCATACCGAACCGAAGCGACGGGAAGGTTAACACATTGCCAGTTGTCGATTTATATGAATTTAAGGATTGTAAGCTGCTACAAACTGTAGCTGCCAGACAATCCCAGGTGGTCTGGCTACGGCAAGCTTAGTATCAATGCTGGCACTGTTTTTACAGCTGCGGTTGAGGCCAGGTTAATAGGCGAACCGCGAGGACGAGTATACATCGTGTTTTGAATGACATCAAGTGCTGACGAGAGAGACACCATGGCTCTCTCGATTTCTATCAGATTTAATTCTTGACAGACCATGGGGTCTTTCGGTTCTATCTATTTAGGTTTGGGCTGGGATACTCCGACTTACGCCTTGTGAACAGGAGGAGACCACATTTCATATCTTCTTTGCGTGAAAGAAGATATGACATACTGGTGCAAGAGTGCAGCTTCTAAACAACATCAATAGAAGAGTCATGATCACCCCTGAGGAACGGTTGGAGGTGCTGCTCGAGTCGGACAACAGCTGGAGTGCGGTATCTCGTTTCGTCAGAATGGATAACCTGCGAGCATAGGTGCAACCGGTAGAAAAGCGAAGCGAAGGATGGTGCGGGGGAGGGCAGATCGGCGACTGAACACCTAATGGAACCCGCGTACCTGTGGCACGACTGCGATGAGACAGTCAACACTCTACTCGCGTATCCGATTATGCCCTGATGGCAAGTATGTCGGATTGTAAGTTCTGGCGCGCGTATGTGTGTGTGTGTGTGTGTGTGTGTGCAAATTTGCGTGAGTGTATAATATGGAAGTTGTGTGTGGCTGTGTAGAATACTGTTTTTCTGCTTGTGTAGTTTTTGCTGTGTTGTGCTGTGTGAGTGCGTGTGATATGGGTGTCTTTTACAATGTCCTTTGTTGGCGTGAAGTGTACCGTGATGTGGTGTTGTGGCCTGGTGTTAGTTATAAATTGTTGATTCAGCTGGCTGTCTCTAGTGTGACTGACTTTGATGTCTGACTAGCAGTCACAACAGCCATAAGCGTCGGACAGCATACGATTAATTTCAGAGGCCGATTTCCTCAAATGAAAACAAAAAAGTAAGGCCTCCCTTTCCTTCAGAAACTTGATGCATCCATCACTTTTCAACATTCTACCTACTATAACTAATGAACAAAGACCTTGAAATGTGAAACAACCCCAAAAAAAACTTTTCTTTTGGGAATATGTAACCGATCTTCAGATATGAGCCGATGATGTATCTAATGTTTCTAATGTGTAGAACCCCTTGCCCCTGAATATAAAATGTGACTCATCAGAAAACATAAAATTTTTCCAAGCTTCTTTGGTATAGTTAGCATGTGATTTGTCCCACAAAAGCGTTTTTTGCAAACTGATTTTTAGCTGGCCGATGAGCTTTCCTTCCAGCTATAAGAATTCGGCGTCTAACAGTAGTCATGTATAAATCTTCCACAGCTACTAATTCTCGACATAAGCCCACAGCATATAATTTATGATCAAGATTCCTCTTTCTCGTTAATAATAACCGATCCTCTGTTGAAGTAGGTTTTTTTTCCGGCCACATTCGCCTTTCCTTTGAGTCATTTTCTTTAAATTACTTTAAAATAACATTTACTGTTTCTAGTCCAGTGACATATTCAGAATCTATCTGTCGTTGTGTCATCCTGATATGCTCAGAAAGAGAAACAATTTTCAACCCTTTCTTATAGTTATATCCATTATTATATATTAGACACAGAAAAAAAAATTACGCAAAACTTGATTTTAAAAATAAAGAATGAAATAAAATTTCACAGAACACTATTTATAACATGAAAATTACTAAATAACCATATCAAGCACTGCAGCCACAACAAATAACTAAACAATAGGTTCACTTTGTTTGGATTAATTTCCACGCTAATGTATATGTATATTATTTGCAATGTATATTATTTGGTTTAGCTCTGTTTTAAAATTTGGACTTAATTTTAACATTTTTTAAAAAATTCTGTAATATACTGTAGGGCATATAGTTCCCCCTATAATAAATTACGGAGGAAATTTCAGATGCTATAACGAGACAATGACTTAAATGAGTTTCAAAAAGCTTTTACAATATGAGATTTAAGCAAAAAAGTACTTTACTTTTTTTCAATATTTTATCAAAAATATAAAATATCAGTAATTTAAAAATTTTATAATTTGAAGTACAAATTCTTCATCGGAAATATTCCTGTCGATGTACAAACTCCTGAAAACAGCATTGATCTATACACCAGTAGATTTTACTGATTTCCCAGATCGATCTCACATTCAGAAAATCAATACAGCGGTGAGAATGGTTTTGGTAATTGGAAGTCACATAAAAAATGTAATAACTCATCTTATATTCAATTACCTCACAGACAGAACTTCTTCTTTATATCATTGTAATGACAGTAGTCATTATTGTCACGCACATAATGATTTTTCCTTCAGAAATTACTTTACATATATGCTCATAATGGGTGTCAGTTTTTTCTGGTGCATTGAAGTTTTATCAAAGTTTTACGAGTATATTTGTTCTTTTATTTCTTTATTTTAATTTTTTCGTTATAATTTGTCTTAGTTACCATTTAATGATTCTGAATGCTTTTTCAAAAATTATATAAGAATATATTTCATTTCATAAAAAGTTTTGAATGGGCAAGATTTTTATTTAAGAAACATATTTACGATTCATCTAGTGGTAAGTACTAGTTATCTTTTAGTAAACCTGAACCCGATTTATAGTATTACTTTTGTTTTTTGAAAGAAAGGTTGAAATTCAAATTGGAATTTAATTTTTCCTCTAGGATCAGTCTGATAAAGAGCTCAATTTTAATAAGTAAAGAATATCTTTAATCCACGTTGAAATATTACAAAATAATCTTTAATTTTAATATCTTAATTAATGATATAATTAAATATGCTTGTTTTAATTTTAATAATAGATGACGAAGTTCATTATTACTGATAATAGCGGTAATGAGATTAGTTTGGGAGCCGGTTGACTGACAGCGGTCTCGTAAATAATTCAGCTGATGTAAACGATACCTCTTAAGTTAACGGTTGTAACTAGTATAGGTATTTATAATTTATAAGAAAACCAATATTTGTTGAAAAGGCTTGAAAAGCGGGATTTAACGTCCCTTAGTGAATTTTTAATATTATCAGAAATTTTATGCAAATGAAACAATTTTTCATTTCTTTGGATTTTATTCCGTCCCTTTTTTTTATTTACTATAATAAAAAAGGAAATTGTCACAACTTTAATTTTCATTTTATTTTATTAACTTTTATTATCGATAATTATTTTATTTCATTTAGTACGTAAACCATACTTCGTTAGTCTTTACATTTATAAAATTCGCTATAGTCAGCTAGCTTCCAGTTTATCAGATCTCGGGTACTATTCCTGAGAATTGTAAGGCATATTTTTAATAATAGATATCACTTTAATTTATATTATCTTTTTCACGTGTATCCAGTTCAAGATGGTATTATTGAAAAAATTAAATAATCAGATTTATTCAAGCTACCGGGTTGGTCTAGTGGTAAACTCATCAGTTGATGAAATCAGCTGATTTCAAAGTCGAGAGTTCGCAGGATTAAATCCTAATAAAGGTAGTTGCTTTTATAAGAATTTGGATACTAAATCTTGGATATCGGTGTTCATTAGTGGGTAGGTTTCAATTAACCATACGATTCAGGAACGGTCCCCTTGAATTTGTTCAAAACTTCACATTTACCAGTACAGCAATATCAAATTGATAAGTCCCTATTTATTTTAATTGTTGATGCGACTCTGCGGTTTCAAGAACGAAAATAGTTTTTAATTTGCAGCATTCAGTAGTGTTTTATGCGTAATCTCAAACCTACAACAATTAGGTTATAGTCTGCACATAATCCATCGGATAGCATCTGCGTTAAACTGTTACACAGGCCAAGTTGTTACGAGCCAGGGATCTTCCCAACTAAATTTGGTTTATAAATGTTTAGGCCTCTTTAAAAGATTGCACACGCTAAACATTTTCATCAAGATCCATATGCAAATTCACTTACTACGAGAGCTGGAAGCTATAAAATTAATTAATTTATTATTTATGTATTATATTCAGTTTACGAAACAAATTATTTTAATACGAACTAATCTCAAACAAAATATCAGTAGATTCTGATGACCAAAAATATCGAATAATATACTGTCTTGGGTCTTGGTTCTATACCTTGGTTGGGTTTAATTATTCTAAATATTTTATTATTCGCTGGTAAATAAATAAATGTCTTTATGTCGTTTAAATGTAAATTACTTTTATTATATTTTTTGAATTTTTAATTCATATATATATATGACATTATTGTATTAATTATATATTCGTAATAAACATGCTTATTCTTTGAGAAAGGAACATGACTGTCTAACAACACAGCATTTAATTCATTTAATAAGATAAGATAAGAGACAGATTAATTTAATAGGAGTAAAAAAAAATTAGAATTTATTAACAAAAACAAAAACCAGAATTTGTAAAGAAATAAAAGAAAATTAGTTATTTTTAAAATGTTAAAGTCCTTATTTAAATAGAATCTAAAGATCATCTTTTAAATAAAAAAGGCAAAAATGAAATCTGAGTCAATTTCATGAAGAAAAACAATCACATAAATTAAAAAAAACTGATGTGGACACCGCAAAACTTCCTTGTAAGAAAATCCTAAGATAATACAATTCTAAGTTATAATTTTCAATTAACATTACATAATCAGATGTTTCATTAAATCTATTACTTACACAAATATGTACTAATGCCTATTAAATTACAGATACACAATTTTAGAAGTCCATAAAGTTTTATTTCACAAATAACTACTGATTTTTTTTTATTGTTATTAATGAATTATTATTTATTGTAACATTTTTAAAGTCACGGATTAATAATTATTAATTAATCAATATACGTAAAAAAAAAAAAAAAAACACTTTTTAAGTTAAGAAAAGTACAAGGAATTGAAGTCTGATTGGAACTGACGTTCTTTCCCTTGTAAGATCCAAATATTTGATTACTTAAAGTTTTATTTAGGCATAACTCTGAAACCAATGAATACTAGTACCACTTATAATACAACGTTGAAAAAGCACTTAATAAGGCAAAGCACTTACTGCAGTTTAGAAAAAATCCAAAATCCAATTTTTTGGGGATTTTAGGCTTTTTTTGGACACTTTTGGTTTAGTCGATTGCAGTTAAAAGAGGAAGTACACAAATAGATGTTACAACAGTCCTAAATAAAAAATTCTAACATTCTAGGACTAATCGTTTTTGAGTTATGCGAGATACGTAAGTACGTACAGACGTCGCGCTCAAACTAGTAAAAATGGATTCAAAGATTATCAAAATGGATATTTCCGTTGAAATCTGAAGATCGAAATTTTCAGATATATATATTATTATATATGTAATATATATATATATTATAGATATAAACATTATATTTTTAATAGAATGTTATGTAATGATGTTAATTTAATGTTATATTATTATACAATAATATAATATGTATACACCTGACCTAACCACCATGAAACATGTACTAACGAACCGGGATTTTTCGCTAATGATTGATACATTCCGGCACAAAGGGGGACAGAGACAGACACACATACAAATGCTGTTTATTGGGGTAGGATATGTATCCAACATCCAAACAAAAAATTATATCACATAATGGCATTAGTATTATGCTACTTTTATAGTGTGTTATTTTAAAAATTATATTTAAATAACCTTGCAAGAAATAAATTTGACGTATGATTTTATAAAATTTTATTTCATCAGATAACTTATAAAACGAACTATATCAGGACTTTAAATTTATGAGCTTTTTATAGTAAAAAGAAAATAATTAAGTAAATTTAAAATTCCATTAAGAAATTAATTACTGATGAATCTATATTTATTTCAATGATTTACGAGTAATTGTATTTTATCGACATCAATCAAACATGATTTATATACCTAATTATTTGTCTACCCATACAAATGGAACAACAAAGAAAATTACATTATACGCACCAATTCCTACCATATCTATCTATATATGTGTGTACATAAGCATAGTTTATTTACGTACATAATAATACAATCAAGCAATAAACAATTAATTATTAAACGTTGCGGATTAAATGGACAAACGCATACGTTCAAATATACACAATAATATTTATCTATATCTTTCTACACATACAGTACGTTACATCACATACAGTATACTTCATCACACACTGCCCTAACAGACTTACTTATTGTCAGTATTTTCATTTCATGAACAGCTAAAACGATGAATTCTAACATAATCATTTCTTAAAAGGTTGGAAGGATTTTAAAAAGAAAAGAAAGAAAGTATTATTTCTGATATTTCCTTTTATGGATTAAAAGGGAATTTTATATAAATCTTGGAAACTTTAGCTACAATATATTACTATTAGCTAGAACACTTTAATCTGTCTTATTCTCACGAATAAACCTCTATCTTGGGAAAAATATCTTGATAATCCATATGCAATTAAGTACAAAATTAATATGCTTAAAATGTAATTTTTGCCCTCTTTTAAAGAGCTTACGACCATTCATTATCAGGAAGATGTTAGTTCTCTTGGTGAGCGTTAACCTCCTCCTGAAGGATGGACCTTCGTCCATCCTTCTCATCATCGTACACAGTTAACAGTTTATTTTAACAGTCAACAGTTTAATTTTGCTTTGTAAATTTTGATTAATTCTACTTAAAATCTCTATAAATGATAACTTATTTAATGTTTAATTTTGTTTGCAATATTTTACAAAAGTTTTATAAACTTAATGTTAATTTTTTTTTAACCTTTTTAATACATTAATAAGATAAAACCAATATCTAGTTTACCCGTTAAGATAAAAAATATTATGCTGTTCTTATTAGTAAATGATGAACAACAATGCACGCTTATTTTGCATTAAATTTAAAAATTTAAACTGTTCAAAATTGAATTAATATATTGAAAATTGCCGACCTCCGTTGCACGAGTGGTAGCGTCTTGGCCTTTCATCCGGGGGTCCCAGGTTCGAATCCCGGTCAGGCATGGCATTTTTCACACGCTACAATTCATTCATTTCATCCTCTGAAGATATACCTTGACGGTGGTTCCGAAAGTAAAACAAATATATATATATATTGAAAATTAAAGTACAAAAATTAATTATTTTTTTAAATTAAGAAGGAAACGGATTATATTACTTTTATCAGTAACCGAAATAATTTTACGTCATTAAAAATATCTTAAGCATTCTTCTGATAGTATGAAAATCGATTACTGTTGATTATAAAACAGATATTGAGCACTATATATCCTCTATTTTTTCCCTATTTTTAGCAGCAGATTCAAAGTACATTTCATAGTCGATAATTCAGTAACTGAGACCTAAAATTCGATGCTTCTTCTTAGTTATTCTGGCAAGAATCTTGAAACGGAATATTTTATGAAATATCTTTATACGTACGTCATTTTGGCTAATAAGGAATCTTACGTAGAAAGATTTATACAAATCAGAAAACGCGTTTACTCATAACTAAATTATAAACATTCACATCTTACTATTCCCGGCAGCTTTTAAATTTCAAACTGTTTCAATCCTTTATTTTAAAATGTAACTTTCATCTTTAAATTTTCGAAAGGTTAAATTTTAATTTTGGTTTAGTTTATATTTAATGTAAATACTGGATAATTTAGTTTCATTTATAATTTTTTTTCTTTCTTGCACGAAGTAAAGGGAGTATTGCGATCGCGAAAATATTTGGTTTCAGATTTTGACGGAAATATCCATTTTGATCATCTTTAAATTTATCTTGTCAAGTTTCGGCGTGTCGTCTGTACGTACTTCTGTACTTATGAATCATAACTTAAAAACGATTAGTCGTTGGGTATTAAAATTTTGGATTTAGGACTGTTATAACGTATATCTAGTTGTGATCCTCCTCTTTTGACTGCAGTCTAATGAAACAAAAGTGTCCAAAAATCCTAAAATAAAAAAAAAGATTTTATTTTGATATTTTTTTTAAATGCAGTAATGAGCCCTCATTGAGAGCTTTTCAATAATGTATCAGAAGAGGTACTTAGTTTTATTGGTTCCAAAGTTATTAATCAATTAAAATTTTAATTAATGAAATAATTGTTTTTACAAGGAGAAGGCACATCAGTTCGACTACATTTCCTTTTATTTTGAGTTTTTTTTTTTAATTTAAATATATTGATTTATTAATAGTTATGAACCTGTGATTGTAAAAAACAATTACAGTAAATAATTATAATTCACTACATAATTACAATAATATAATTTATATTATATTTTATATATATATAAATTCTTTATTAAAGAACTGGAGGATCGTATCTGACTTTCAATGAAAAAATTTAAATTAGATGCAGCAAAAAAAAAATATATATATATATTTAATTTAATAAGCGTACAAGGAAGGCATGTAGTGTCCACAACAGATATAAAAAATTTTTTTCAAAACTTAATTGTAAAATTTGTTTGTTAATTTGTTTTCTTACTTTTCATCTGGATATTTTTGAAAAAAAAATAGGCATTTCAGTGCTTTATTTTATATTTATGATAAAAAGGTTTCATGAAATACTTATCAAACAATTTCTTTAAATCTTATAATTGACAATAACTATAAACCAAATTGATGAAAACAAAATGATAGGCATATTCTACAGTCTGACATACCAAACGCTTTAATAAAGGTCAGAAACATGACGTTTTTTAAAGCATAATTAATATAAATTCTTAATAATATTATGCGGGAAGATTAGTAAAATCAGATATCCAAACAATAAATGTTACTATAAATAAGATTTTAAATATAATTCAAATAAATTTTAATATTTTTTAAAATTTTATTTATTTATTTTTAATATGAAAGACCGGGCAGCTATGCTCATCAGCCCAATGGAAATTGGTAGCCTATGAAAAGATGCCATGCCATACCATTTTAATATTGGTTAATAAATCAATATATATGAAAATATTATTCTATTAAAATAGTAGTCAAAAAAATATAAAAAACCAAACACTACTAACCGGAAATACTGCCGAATACATCGATACAAAACAATCAGAATATATCTGATTTAAACAACTAGGAGACTACAGAAGTTATGGAAATACTCACTTATTGAAAAATTGGGTATGACCTTGAAAGAGTGATAAGTATTGTTAAAAGACTTCATTTATATTCATACATGTAATGCTCATTTATCCTGTAAAGTATTACGGTGGTTCCGGAGGCTAAAAAAAAAGTGATTAATTTGGGATATTCTGAAACAAGGAAATAATAAAAAAAACGGGTTAAATAATAAGTTAATAGTATTCAGAGATCTTTTAAAGGCTATTGAAGTTTTTTTTTTATTCAATAAAAGATTCAAGATAAATAAATAAAATAAATTCAACTAAACGAACAACGATTTTTTTCTGAGCCTTTCCGTAGTTTTTAAAGAATATGTATACATTTCCAAACAGAGTTTATTCCAGAACGTTCTGTAAGAATATAATTATTCGTTTATTAACTAACTGACTTTTAAATATAAACTTATGATTTGCCGCAAAATGTTAAGATGAGACTACCACTACGTATGCTGATAACATCATCAATTTATCATCCCGTTAATCAAAAAAAAAAAAAGCAATGGACCTTAATTTACAGCATCATCTTAATGAAATAGGACTTAGGTTTGGTAGCTAGGGGATGAAAGTAAACCCTATTATTCATTCAAATCCTCTTGTTCATCAATTTTGTAATCAAGATAGATAATCTATTCGGAGACTTTATTGGCGATGGAGTAGGAATTTTCCACACTAATCTTCTTAACATCTACAAAATAAGCCTTCCTTTTTAAACTGTTTTTAATCTCTTCTTATATGATAAAATTAATTATTAATCTTTTTAATAGTTTTCACAATTTTTACCAAGACAATAATTTTGACATTTTACTTAAATTACAATTATATTACAAATATTTCAATGATTATTTTTTTTTTTTAAGTTCTCCTCATATTATAAAAACATGTAAATATCATCCTGTGTTGGATTAAGATTCATTTAATTACTAAAATATAACAATAACTGAAAATAAATATTTACATTTATTGTAAGCGTCCTTCACAAGAATATCTACTTAATTTTTAGTGCATTGGAAGCCTTATTTTAGATTGATCTCAAGGAGAACGTCCATCAATAGAATTTAAACAATTAAATATTTTAAGAATTCAATCAAAAACTAAATAATAATTACAGTCACGTAATTTCTTAATTTATTCTCATGATGGTCGATTTATTACTTAAATTTAGATTTTAAAATATATTTGTTCTTTTGCATGCCGATACTATTAAGAAATTATAATTTCAATTTATACGAGTGTAATTCAAACTACTGCATGGACTTTAGGATGGTTTGAACTCGAATTCCCCCCACTACCTCATTTTCTCTATCAGCAAGCAATTCTCTACCAGGCATATTTATACCAACAGCAATATCAATATTCGTTCCAGTAAACAATCTCCTTCCATTTACCAGCATTTACAATCTACCTTCCAGCATATGTTGATAACTATCCGACAAAACTAACGACCTCTAATCCATAATGCGCAATAAAGCCTTCAACTAGTTTACCACATTCATCTGTGACTCCACTATGCGAAAGAAAAGAATTATCATTTATATTTGCACCTAGTACTATAAAACAATTACCAACAAGATCAAGAGTTCTATCCTTTTTTCTAAATGCTCCTCAGTCGTTTCTTTATAATGAAAATATGAACTAACAACATAGAAATCAAGACCACAAATAAAATAATTAAAAGCGACATCATGAGAATCATCAACCTGCCACAAATCCAGGCAGTTCTACAAAGAACTGCTGACATACTGTTACTTCCAACATAAAAGTTTTGTCAACTATTAAATGCTGGCAGGTCGCTCTGAACCACATACAGAAGTTGAAGAAGAAATGTATCAAAAGACCTCTTTTCAACAATTTCACAAAACTCGATCTAAGCAACGTGATCCCCTTGAGAAGTTATCTGTTCAAACTGAATCGTGAAATTAATTAAAATAATCTTAACACCTCCAAATAACAACCACCGTCTTTACAATAGTAGACCGAGTCTTTGCAATGCTTATGCAACCTTTTGCAATTTACAAAGGTTGAAGCCACAGGTTTTTTAGGAAAATTTTCACGTTGTGATTCTTGTCACTACAATACGCATAGAGTGAAGCATATTGATAGAATTTTGCTATATGACCAAGTCTACAACAACCAATATCTATGTACTCCTTGATTTCAAGAATAAAAATCCACAAACTACCTATCCTCAGTAACAAAATTGTTAAACAGATTAGGCCTAACTTCTAATATACCGTGATATCTTTGGACTTGATTTTTCCCTCATCCAAATTGTGGCTTCGCTCCCGTATGAGAGACACAGACTCCTCTTCGGACGGGTGGCGATTTATAACGTAAACAATGACTCACAAAGCCTCTTTTTATGATCCAACATTTACTCTGACTCTTTATTATTCGTGAGTGACGATTTATAACGTAAACAATGACTCATCAAAGTTTATTTTTATGGTTCTGATCCAACTTGACCTCCAACATTTACTCTGACTCTCTATCATTCATGACTCTCTCTATATCATCCAGTATGACAACCAGACCTTTCCTACTACTACTTAACCTAGTATCTTTTATGTTCCTAATTTTCAAATTTGACCTCTTGCTTTGAAGGACAGTTGCAATTCTACTTAATTTCCTTAATTTTATTTGTGGAGTCCTCCTTTCTGTTTGGATGATGACTTCTGGCTGCTTGCAGGCTAAGCTGATCTCTCCACTTGCCTTTAAACACCTCCACTTGCCTTTAAACACCTCCACTTGCCTTTAAACACCTCCGCTTGCCTTTAAACACCTCGGAGTAGTGTTTTCCGCTCTACCCTAATAAGCTAGACGCATAAAAGAAAGTGTCTTTTTAACTCACCTTCTTGACTTCAGTTGGCCAATCGATTTTCCAAAGTAGAGAACATTAACTCAAACTCATTAAGCCACGGAATCAATCGTCTGCAAACCGCTGCAGAGGCACTTCAAGGGCCTTCAAGAGACCCCCAACAACTGCTCACATTATTCATAAAATTTTATTTAAATTTTATTACTAGAGAGACAGAAAAACAGGACTTACCACAGCCTTAACGAAATAACTTCAGCGAAATAATTTTGGGGTTCGGATGGACATAGCTGCCTGACTAGCTTGGCTTTTGTCATTGGAGTAGAGGGAAACATTCTCCCCTCCCTTCCCGACAACCTATTTTTTGTAATTCGTTTGAATTTTTCCTTAGACTCTGCAATCGATATCTTTTCTGAATAAATGTTTACCTGATTAAATAAAATAAGCTTATCTAATCTATTAACTTTCTCGTTTATATGTACTACTTTATCGGACAACACCAAAAATTCGATTACTATCCGCAGTAAGATACGGGCAGCTGGAGATCTGACTGAACTGTCACTCTTCGCACTTTTTAGCTGCTTCTCGATGTTTCAGCAAGAGTAAGCAATTATGAAAACCCCGCTCGTAAATGAGCGCAAACAGGATTAGCCCTACCTGGGTGAACTCTTGCTTGTTACAACTTATTTACACCAACAGCCGTTGCCATTTTTCGTCGCCATGGGCCTTGTAGAACAAAAACTCGATTGCTTTACAAGGAGCTTTATGAGGCAGACGCACGTCTAAATCAAACACCAGCTACCAACAAGGATCTCGGTGAAAACTATATAAGTATTTAATTTTTCAGTAAATTAATTACAATTAAATAAAAACCTCTCTTTCAAGAGATATATTAAAATATTTTTGAGAGAACATAATGTTAAAAGTATCTGAGACTATATAATTCTAGATTGTAGTACCGATAAAGAAATTTGTCTAAGGATTAGAAGGGATTCACAGATGAAACAGATTCTCGGATGAAATTATGAGCTCCTTGTCTCTTCTTTTATGAATAATATGAATATAAATGACAACAACTTTACTTTTTACTTTCTTTATATGTCCACCTAACCTTCGAGCGACGTGTTTTGTATTTCACAAAGGTTACCTTATTTTGATGCCGTTTGTATTTGTTGAACGCATTCTTTAACGCTTAAATGGCTTTCGAGGAGAATTAAATAACATGGGAGAGCGACTTTATGGAAACAGTCGGTGTTAAACAACGGTCTCACTGGAATAAATTGATGAACTTATTCGACTGGATGCAGTGGAATAAGTTCATTAATACATCGCATCCGAGGGAAAGTGTTTCAAGAAATCTTTTCCAAGAAATAGAATAAACCAAGTGATCCATCTTGGCTGAGGATTGGACAAATAATGCACACCCATCTATTTGACTCTCCTTAGCAGAACTGCGAGATGTGCAATGTAAAATGGTCCGTAAATCACTTGTTCATAGATTCCCAACATAAATTAGATTTATTTAACAAAAATTAGACCTGGGTTCAGATTTGAAGTGAACTAAACTGAAAGGAACACATAAAAAAAACTGTTGCGGTTTCTTTCTGATTGTGAGATGAACGTAACATAGATGAATGTTTGGCTTACGTGAGATCCCTTACAAAATACTACATGCGCAATGTAAAAAAAAGTAGTGGTAATGTTTCAATAATTATTCTTCTTGTTCTGGTTTGTGTTTATTGTTTATTATTTATGAGCAAGTAGTTTTATTTAAATCGCTAATGACTATAATTGTTGATGCAACTATATATAAGAGTATAAAAAAAAGAACTTGGTATTAAAAGAAACAATAAAAACAAAAAATGTGTATTACTAACATTGTAAGAAGTTAAAACACTATAAGAAGAAATGTGAATTTATTTTTAAAGTTCCAATTCATTTCTATTATTAAAGGTCAGTTAGTTGTAAAATATTTTTTATTTAAAAATTCTGCATTATTACAAAAAGTTAATTACAAATACTTAAAGACTATTTTAATCAGTGGTAATTACTAACCATTATTTTGGTACAATTACACAAATTCAAGTAATAATAATAATAAGAATTTAAGTAATAATATATACATATTTAATTTCATTTATTTAGTTTTAATTTTATTTATTT
>JAAAKQ030510225.1:2461-16337 GCA_010016005.3 Zanna intricata
ATATTTAGTTATTATCCCCTTCAATATAGACCCCTTCTCTATTCATACAATGCTTCATGTGAATTTTCCGTTGTTCGAAACAGTGCTGGAAATCTTCTTTATGATCTGTGTCGCTTCTTCTTTCATAGCTTCAATGGTCTGAAATCTTGTGCAACGGTCAGGTAAATAAGGCAGATGGTCTAACAGCAGAACATTATACTTGGGGCTAGAAACGTCTTGACAAGCAATGCATTGTGAGCCTGTGCATTGTCCTGATGAAGATCATGGCTTGTTCTTCCACAGCTCAGGTCGTTTTTTTCTTATTTTTTCACAGAGTTGAGCAAGGACCTAAAGGTAGTAATGTGGATTAATAGTTTCACCTTCAGCAATCCAGTGATAGTACGCAATTCCACAAATATTGAAAAAAAAAAAAACAATCGTCACTTTGAATTTTGATCATTATCTTCAATGACTTCATGGCCATCTTGGAAACGCTTAAATCGCTCAAAAACTTGCATATGTGGTAAACATTCATTGCCATATAGTTTTTTTAATAAAAGATAAGTTTTGGTAGTGGTTATTCCTAGATTCATATGAAATTTTACAACAATTCTTTGCTGTAATAAAACACTTGAAATTTGCCCCCGCAAAAAAAAGAAAAAAAAAAAACAAATTTCCAAATGAAGGCCACGGCCAGACTATTATGTTTATAGAAACTGGAGGGGCAACAATTGAAAGAGAAGGCTTCATGCTAGACAGCTGTTGGTCGTACGAATTTAGTGCACTGCAGTTCTTCTGTAGCAACATTAGTCTTGTTATTAAATAGCCACACCTCGTGTATCTCCCAAATCTTTCTTTCTCATTTTTTTTCTTTTATCGATTGATTATTTTAATTAACTATAGAGCATTAGGCATATGTTTAATTAATTTGTTAATGATATTTATATCAGATTTTTTGTTTAATAATCTACTGTGAAGTTGTTAGTAAAAAGCCACATTTAGTAAATTAATAAATTGGCTATTTGTTAATAAAATCTCATTAATATTTTTTATTTACTTGACATGCAAATTCAAAATTCAAATTTTAATACAAAAAATTATAATTTTTATTCACACAAACTCAAATGCAAGCTAATGGTGTTCAACTTAAAAGAGGCTCCCATCACTTAATTTAGTCTGTAAATAATAATTTATTGGCAAACACTTACATAATAATTTAGAGAAGTAGTTAAAATTGATGTCTATCCACTTCTATGTGCTTATCAACACGTTTGACCATTTTCCTGGTTACTCTTGATAGCTTTATCAAGACATGGTAGTGACATCGGTAGTGTTTGTCTTCAATTCCTGCAGGCTGTGTTTATTGCTTCTATAAACAATTTCTTTTAAGTAACCTCATGGAAAAAGTCTGGACTATTTGGATTAAGGAATTTTGGTGGCCACAATCCTTTAGAAATGATTCTTCCACTAAAATAATCCTGTACCATCTCCATAATAGAGCAAGCTGTTTGGCGAGTGGCGCAGTCTGTTGCAACCAGCAGTCACGCTCATCCTCTTGCAGTAAGGAATGAACTGATGGATAACTTCTTGTTAGACGGCAGCATCCACTGTTTTTTTTTTTTAAAGGGCTTATTATTTATTACCTTGAAACTGCACACCATGCACTTATTTGTTATGAGTGTAGGGGAGTTTAAGAGAAAATGTATGGGTTGTTTAGTATCCCAGGTCTGGTAGTTCTGACTATTAACATACGCACCACAGTAAAACTATGCTTCATCTGTGAAAAACACTTGATCTAAAAGATCAGTGTTGTCTGTAATGAGGTTGTTGAACCATTGACACTTGTGAACCCTTTAAACCTAATCAGCATTATGTTAGCTCATGGAAAACTTGTATTTGGTAGGATTACATTTCAACATTCTCCCTATTGCTGTGTTGGCTGAACCTTATGAAATGTTCTTTTCCTGGTTAGTCTGTTTAAAGATTTATGAGGAGATCTTGTAACTGCCGCTTTAATGTTCTGTACAACCTGCATTGTTAAAACTGACCTGTATCGGACACATTTCTGGTCTATCACCAAATTTATTTAACAATATTTTTTAAATAATTTCTGTGATACTTTTCACTTTTGCTTCCATTTGAAATTTCTCCCTGAACTTTCGCTGACACATAACATGAAATTTCATCTCTAAATAAATTTCTATCACGAATACACGTTCAATAGTTAACTGCATTTTAACAAACAACACACAATTATGCAACCTTGTCCAAAAGCCAATGCTCTACACAGATTGGTGATACTCAAATGTGCAGACAATTAACAGCCCTCCCTAATAATACCAACATCTTCCACATTATTTTACCCATCTCACACCAATATGTGCATTTAATATAAACTATTGAGTGATGGGACCTCTTTTAAGTTAACAACTTAACATAGTATCTCAATTATTTGAGTTTGAACATTCATTTAACAAAAGATTGATACAAATTAAATTTTAGCAAATAAATATTCTTCATGCCTTTGCATTGTTAAGTTAAAATAACTTTTAATTAACTGAGTTTTAAGAATAGTTTTATTTGTAATGTTCACATTTTGTGCATGCTTACTTTTGTTGTTTGTGTTTTTCTTTTATGTTATGAAAAATACAATGTAAATGTTAGTTATGTATTTATAGATTTATTTTTTGTTGTTTTCATTTGCTAAATTTGTTGTGGTTTTTCTAATTTAAATATGTTAAATATGTATCAGATGTATTATTTATTTAGTGCTTTATTATATTTTAATAATTAAAATATAATAATTACATTAAAATGCCTGTTTATTAAAATGCCTACTGCTTGCATTATTCATATTTTAGTTTTTCTGTTTTGCTCTTTATGTTTCACTATTTTTAATTTATATGTTGTATGTTAGTCTTTTTAATTTATTATTATTTTTTTTAATTTGATATTTTTGCAGTGTAATGTGTTAATAGCGAACAAGTGTAGTCTGCTCTGCAAGTGTTATAGTAGCACTTCATACTTATTTGTTCAATTATTTCTGTACCATGTGGATGGGAAATAGTTCACATTTAACTGACTATAGCTACTCCCTGCTTGATGTAACGTCATCATCTTGTAGTTCATACAGTTTTGGTGATCATGTCGTTGAAGATAGATTGTATGTCTTGCATTTTATTTTTTATTTTGCTTTTATAATTTGCAGCTTTATTTTTAGTTTAATCGCAGTTATATTTTGAATTTTGTACTTTTTACATTAAAAAACCTAACAGTTGCATGGTTGTTGTTTGTAGTTTTATTTTCTTTTAATTTTTGCACTGTACATATTGCACTTTTATAATAAATGTTTGTTATTGAATTTTTTCTTTATTGCATTATTTTCTTTCCTAATTACCTTTGCTAAATGTAACTTATAGATTGGCACTGTACACTCTATTTTTATTTTTTTATTTTTCTTAGATGTACATTGCAATTTATTCAACTAACGAACAATAAGCAACTCCGCTCTCATGGCCCAGTGAGATGAGGGTGGTTTGTAAATGAGGTGTAGCCTTGTACAGACTGAGGCTGACCATCCGAGACATGTGGTTGATTGAATTCCAATCTCCAAAGTACATCGGCCTAATATCCATTGTCTAGTATTCAAATCTGTATAAAAGCAACTAACTTTTACTAGGATTTGAACCTCAGAGTTTTCGACTCCAAAAATCAGCGATAAACAACTTATTTGCGATGATGAGTTAACTACTAAACCAGCTTGGGGGACTGTACACCCTATTTAAATATCAGTATCACCCTATTCAATATCGCTTCAATGTTTATTTTTCTCAGCCTTTATTATTATGTATTTTAAAATAAAATATTTCTCCAATATTGTAGTTCGGTATTTTTTTTTAAATGTTGTAATAATAAAGCCTTTTTTCCCATGTTACATTGTTACAATCAGATTTTATCTTACTTGAGTTTTCATTGAACGAATTGGTTTTTTTTGAGTACATTTACAATAAACAACTTAACAAATTTCAAAACAGTGTAGGAACAACTGTAGAACAAATGAATAGTGTCATTACTTTTTATTGTAGCCTATAGTTTAAATAACTATTAAATAATACAAAATAATCTCTTGGGTTTGGCAGTACTCGTAGAGTGTCGGCTTGTTCTATCATTTCTTCATCATCCTTTCTTTATAACCCTGCTCATGCAAACTTTAGTATTTTTTCCTATGTTTCATCTTCTGCCTGCCTCTGTTTGTTTTTTCTGGTTTTCCTCTTCTCATTGTACCACCTATTCACTTAGATACTATGTGTTGCTTACAGGAGATGTTCCCAACCCTTTGAATTTTTCTTTGGCTCTAATACAATTTCAAGGGTGTTTTATAGTTTCTGACAGTAGATAAAAAGATAACTAAAAAGTGTAATGAAATGAACTACCCAATCCATGAAATTATATAGTATTAATGTTAAAAGCATTAGGGATTGAAAAACAATGTGTTAGCCAAGAGAGACTGATGGACAGCTTGAGAAATAATAGTACTTAAAATAAATAGAATGGAATTCTTAGAATAAAAGTAAGTAGAATAAAAATAATACCATTCTATCATAGAACTCATGAGAGAAGAAGAGCTATTTGAAATAAGCTACTTACTAATACCATTGTTTATTTCCAAATTAGGTCAAGTTAGTTGTAAAGCTGTTAAAATATTATAAAACATATTGTTCCTTTTTCAGTAATTTTTACCCTTATTAATTGTACTCTCTAACCATCCTTTCTCTTAAAGAGATCTTTGTTGTGCCTAGTGGTGATTTTGTAAATACAAGTAATTATGCATTTTATAGTTGTGTAAAAATATTAACATGTTGTACATACTTTGTATTTAATTATTAATTTGTAAATAGTATAGTACAATTTTTCAATCATTTACAGATTAGAAAGTTTAAAATCATGGCATTTTAATTAGAGTATAAAAAGATAAATATTTTTGTAGATGATTTATAAAATTTTTTATCCTTGAAAATAAATATTCTGGATTTGTCTCAGTGTTTGTATATGTCTCAATGTTTCATGCTTTCTCTGAGGAACCTCTTCCTTGAGATTGGCAAGGAAGAATGTACACATATATTACATATTTTAAATACAATTTGATTCATATCGACCAATATATATATATATATATATTTATCTTTTTCTTATTTACTTAATTGTATTACTTCATAACACATTGTGAGGTCCTCTGTGTAAAGCAGTTAATCTACATGATTACTGTTCAACTTTTAAGCTTTTCAAATTCAGGTAAAAATTATTTCCTGACATCTATAAAAAAGATTTCAGCTAAAAGAATATTTTAAAAGTAGAAGATGTTGTGACACTTCTATTTTTATTTTTCCTGCAACAAAAATGATTTAAAAATTTATTCCACAATCACAAATAGAAGCAGAGGAGTGCCATGACTTTTTGAATGTCTTTTTTTTTTTTGGTGACTTAAATTTAACATGATTATTTGTTGTTGTCATCTTAAAAAAGGAATGTGCTCTGATAATTAAACCAATATTTGAAAGAGATCTTTAGACTTATCCAAATCTTAATGATGCTATTATATAAATGTTATATATGATGCAAACTTTTTTTTTTTTTTGATAGGTGGGTTAAAGAAGCTAAAGTAATTTAAAATTCAAGTAAAATTTTTTGCTTACAGTATAAAAAATTGTACAATGGCTGTTATTAATTCCATTTCAGAACTGTTAAAATCGCAGTTATGTAGAACATTGGAATTATTAATTTATGAAATAGAATAAATATATTCCTTTATAATTTACATGCAAAATAGTACAATACTAATATTAAAGAATAGAATTTTTTAATTACATTGCATGTTAAATATACTCAAACTTTAAAAATAAAAATTCAAGTAATGCTAACTTCTGTGGTAGAGTGATAGTGCCAGAGCTTTTTATCCAGAAAGTCCTTTGTTCGAATCCCATTTATCGTCCAGTATCATTTTTTTGCATGTTACAATTATTAATTTTATATTTCTATGTAGCTTTGGGCTTGTAAATTAATCATAAAAGAAATTGCACATTCTTGGTTCTTTGTTTATTATACCCTATTGGATAATAGTCTAATTAGTGAAATGCACTTAAGAGTAAATTGAAAAAATAAAATCTCACATTTTATTAATTGATTCCTATTCTTTAAATTGGGATTTTGACATCTTGGATCCTAAAACAATTATTTTAAATACTGATTGATATTATTGTTTACCAATTATCTAATTAATGATTTTATGAATAATGGGTAACACTTTCATCTAACAAAAATTGCAAAAAAAAATGTTTTTTTAAAACTATTTAGTTACTCAGCCTTAACTACAATAAAGTTGCAGTGAAATTTACTTTTTGTTTTTTTATTTGTGTTAGGGTGTAGGTTGCAAGATTATCATTATTTAACCTCTTGGATCAATTTCAGATAAATATACTTATATTCAACTCTAATACTAGGTCATGTATATTTGTAGGACTTTTGAATTTTTTTTATAACACCTGATCTGTTAAAAAGATCCTTATTTGATTAAAAAAAACTTTCGGTCTCTCTATAAAAAACTACTGAAAGATAATATTACAAAAAAAAAATGTACAGTGATTTTAACCTCCAGTAAAATGCATATTGTGTGTGGGTGCTTTTAATTAATTGGTTTACTTGGGGTTTTTTTTGTTGGCCATGTTACACAGCTCAAAAGAGTATGAAATTTACTTAAATAAGTTTCAAAAGTCACATTTTTATATTTTTTTATCAAAATTAAAGAAATACAAAAATTTTAAAGAACAGAATAGCTAAATGAGGAAGTAATTTGTAGTAAATACATTGAGACTGGCTAGAATCAAAAGAAGCAGATAAGTGTAACTAACCACTCAAAATTAAACAAAAAATTACAGGTAATACTGAATTATGGAAGAAAGTCTAAAAAAAAAAAGATACAGAAGTGAGGACTTAACAGTGTTTTCCAGATAAAAAAAATTCATTATGTTTGTGATAATTGAAATTTTTAATATAACTACATTTTAATATCTGGTAATCAAATGAAAAACCAACAAATAAAATAAAATAGATGGAAATTCCCTGTTGTAATTATAGATCATGTTCTCGTGCAAGAAAGATTAATTTTAACTATAAAATTTTATATTAAAATAGTAAATCCCCCCCCCCCCTGTATTAACATAAAAAAATAAAATTGTCTAACATCGAAAATATGTTAAAGATATTTTGAACTTATTATGATGTTTTATTTCTCACATAAAATGTCAGAAGTTTAGTAGATCTTTATCTTGGCCTCAGTAAGAATCTCTTTCTGTAATTTCTCTGCAGCATTTTTTTGCATCAAGAGATCTCTCACCTTAAGCTTCTTTGTAAATACTTTTTTTTTAAAAAAAAGAAAAAAAAAGCTAGATATTGGAAAATTAATTACTAGATAATTGTAAAATAATCAACTTGAAAAGAAATCAAACTTAAAAAATAGAAAAATAAAATGCTTTTCTAATTTTTCTTTACATTTCAATTATTTGTGTTGTGCCAAATTAAGCTGTTTTTTATTTGTTAATTGCTTCAATCTTAATTTAAAGAAGAATTTGAAAACAATTACTTTTCACTTTTAATTTATTTTACATTTTTTTAATTAAGTTTATTAGGGTCAAACTTTTTCTACAAACAGTTTATTTTTTGTTGTGGTTGGAACTATGTAACATTTATATGCTTATGCTTTATTGTTTTATTTTATGTAGCTTGTGTCTACATTTTAACCTAAAATTTGATTAGTAGGCCTGTAATGTTTTTGTGAATTATTTAAAAAGTATTTTTTTTAATCGTCTTCAAGTAAAAAAAGATTTTTTAATTTAATTTTATTCCGCTGGATGCATTTTATAAAATTTTTTTAACTTCAAGAAAATAAAAAGAAAAATTGATAGTGTTTATCTAAATCTTTTTAGTTTTATTTATTTTTTTAAAAATATTACTTAGTGGTTTGGTTACTTGTTTTTGTTGGCATTTTAAAAATTTTTGTTAGTGATGAATGGACTATTGAAAAGCAGAATAAAAAATAAATGAGGCTTTATTTTGTGTGGATATATTTAAACTATGTTATAAATAATAATGACAAGAAAATTAGCATCTTTAGTAGTTAATTTAATGTTTAGAAAATTAATTAATTTTTGTTAAATAAATTATTGGTTATTTTTAATAAATTATTAGTAAGTTGTGCTTTTGGGATATAAGCTGTGATTTAACTTTTATTTTAATTGAAACTTTGGATGTATTTCAAATTTGGGAGTATTATGAATAATTTATAGCGTTGATAAATTGACTAAAAAATTATTTACTTCTTTGACAGATTTCAAATAATGTTTTTTTAAACAAACCATAAATTCCTAATATTTACTTTGGTTTGTATTCAGTTTGAATTAAAGTTTCACTTTATTTACATATGTGTTGTGTTTTTTATTGACTTATTCATAGCTTTTGACATTTTTAATATTTATATATTCATTCAGTTAGATCATAATATGCATCAACATACATCTGCATCAACATATTTATTCACAATAAAGCCCTGAATGTGATAGAAATAAAAAAAAGTCTTTATTGCTAGTATTTAATAAAGAAATTGAAATCATGTATTAATAAATGAAGTACCTCTTTTTCACACAAGCAGTTGTTAAATTTTTTAGCTTAGGAATGCTCTTTTAAACCTTTTTGCAATTGTTAATTAATTTCCTAAACATTCCATTTGCCAAATTTTTAATTTCTGGCTATTCAGAAAATAGATGAATTGTTGTTGAGCATGAGGGCTTTTACGTAAGCAAAATTTACATTTTGATAGAAGAAGAAATTTATTGTATAATAATATAAACAAGCCATTCTAATTTGGTGTATTTTATTCGAAATTATAACAACATAAATTTATATTAGTGAATAGTATCAGTGTAAATAGATACAGTTTGAATGCCCTCTTATCTAAGGTTGCTGCATCATTGGACCACTGCTGGTACACCTTCAGTAAGTAAAAAAAAAAAAACCTTCACTAAGTGACAATAATTTTAATAACCTTAGATTAGATAAGATAATAAACTGCATCTTAATCTGTGGTTCTGTAATATTTAAAACACCTGAGGTAGTATTTTTCTGAAAAATAAATTTCAGGAAGTGTAACATTATAGTGACCAAAGGCTTGTTTAATAAACACATGTGTTACAGATCATCAAAGTTAAACTGCAATGGGTTTAATTTTCCTTTGGAAGGGTAAATACATACCCTTGATGTTGGTACCTAAAGATGAAAACAATGAATTCCATAAAAAATTAACAGTTGACAGTTTTCCCCATTTATATTGACTTTTTCATTTACCCTTATTTGGATTTGTAAGGTCTGTGGTGATTCTTATAGTTTAAATTTGAGTTATTATAAAACCACTTTAAAATTTTTCAGTGTACAATAGTTTGGAACCTTTATTAAATTTCAAATTTTTACTAGCATATTTTATATCTGGACTTCCCATAAGTTGCTTAGATAAATAGAAATTTAATCTAGAATACGTAATAGTTAAAATATGTAATGTTTTTCTTTTTTATTATAATTTTACGGTGCAATAAAAAAAAACTTAATGATTGTTTTCATCTTTATGTAAATAAATGGTTGCTTACATTTTCAATTTTTTTAAGTTTTGTGATAAAATTGGGTATACTTAAAAATTAAAAATAAAAACCTACTTGCTAAAAAATAAAAAAAATAGATATATAAATATAATTACTTTAATACAGTCAGAAGTTAGATAAGTAAATAAAGCAAACAAGAAAGATAATATTATGTCACAATAGGTAGAGTTTTTAACTCACAAAAAAAAGTCATTAGATGTATGGCAGGAAAAACAAATTATGAAAATTTAAGAAGTCTTTTAAAAATCTACAATTAATGATGATTCAGTGATTATTTATTTATGAAAAACAATTGGCTGAAAAGACAGACAGAGTGTGAAAAAATTTGGTACTTATAACACAAGAAATGGAACAGTTGAGTTTATGGAAGTTCATATGACATCAATTGCTCATTAATTACCTCTCTATCATATGGCATCAAGTGTTGTGAAACACTTGAATACCATTTCAGTTATAAATTCTATGAAATTTTTTATATGATAATGAAGTGGTTACAGAGATATTCCAGTTCCATTTGATACTATTGTTGACATTGATGATATTGACCTTACTCTAGTGATGTGTACTTTCATTTCATTGTTGTAAATGATCTCTCTTTGGAAATAACCGTTATTTCTTTTATGGTTACTGTATTAATTATTTCTAGGTTTTGTTATTAGTACTTTTATTTTGATATTATTATTCTTAGAATTCTTTTCTAGTCATTCTGTTTGTAAATTTTCCAATGTCTCTATTACAGAAATGAATCTATACATCTTTTCATCACCCTCTATTTTTAAGTTAGACAGGACCCATCAGTAGTCCTAATTTTGTAATTTTTATTGTTATACTTATATATGCGATGGATATTACAGTATAACAGAATACCAAAATTACTTGAATTAAAGCCATCTGTATTATATAGGACCAAGTTTATTAAAAAAATTACATATTATGTTAATATATGTAGAGAGGTAGAAAAAGCTTCAGAAAAAAGCTAAAGCAGTTTTTTTTTTTTAGTTGAAGAATATTTTTATTCTGTTGTTTATTTTCCTCCTCATAGAAGTTGTAGATTAGAGGGTTGAATAAGTTAAACTTCTGACTTGTCCCAACTCGTCTTATACTCACTACTGAATCAATAGGGGTTAAAACAAAATTCAGTTTGATTGTTAAATTGAACTGCTTTAGAGAAGTTATAATTTTTATTGTGTTTTGATCAAATTTTGATTTTTATTTCTTGATGACAAACAGTACCATTTGAAAAAAGTTAGCTTAGTGGATGATTGTAAATGATAAAAAACCAGCCAAAATTACAGAATGAAAATGAGTAAATATTTATTTTTAGTATATTAATAACTAATGCTTATTTATACGTATAATGAACACTAATCTTGTTGCTGAAGGAAAATTAATTATTTTCATCAAATAATGCAAAAAGTTTTTTCATTAATTTATGTATTTTTTTCTTATCGCATAATTTATCAGTTCTTGTTTTTCTTAAATAATGGGAGTAGTAATGATAAAAAGAAATGTATATAAATAAAAAAAAAAATAAAATTTCATATACAATCAATACATATGATATATTTCATATACTTGCAATTATTCTATAAAAATTAATTTATAATACTGCTTATGTTTATTTTCCTTATTTAGTACATTTGTAATGATCTCTACTTCATCAGATTGTTGTTTTATAAAATATAATTATAAATATTAAAACTGTAGAAATATCAACTGCAGCCACTGATATAACTTCCACTTTAATTTCTAAATTAGGATGAATAAAAACATGAGAAATAAAATTAATTTTAATAAAATAAGTATATTCTGCTGCTAGGATGCAGTTTGCTAAACTACGAGTATTTATTAATATGTAATTATGTAAAATATAGATGTTACGATTGTAAATTTGGTCATTTTTAATTATTGAATCTGGTTGTATAAGTTCTCTTCGAATAATTATTCTTATTGTTTCAAGAATACTTGATCATAGCCCGAAGATAATTCATAGTGTCCCAATTGCTTTATGATTTGTTATCGTGCATCCTTGATTCTCTTTGTTGTTGCAAGGAATAAATTTATTATTATGACTGGAAAATACAAGTTTTTTCTTTAATTACTAAGAATCGCAAATAATTTAAAAAAAAAAGAAGCTTTCTGTACTTGATAAAATGTATTGAAAGATTTTTTAAGATTAAGATAATCTATTGTTATAATATATGGATGTATCCCATACTATTTATCATTCATCATTAAATATTTTATATTTAGTGAAGGTATCTGATTTTTTTTTTTAAGAATAAAAATATTTAAAAGTTCTGTGTTTGTAGGTTGTTTCACTTTTATAGCCCAGGAGATTTCATAAACTATGTACAGTACAAAAAAATGACCTAAACTGAAGTTACTCAGATTGGAGGGGAACACCTCCTGGTGACCTTGGATTTGATTTTGTCTTTTATTTTAAGGTTAACAGAATCTTTTCAAATGGAATAACCTATTTTTTTACCCCACCAATAAAAAGAGTGAAAAACTTTACATTAGAACTTATGTGAAGGTCATATGACTAACCATCAGAGATAGTGTTATATTGGTGCTGGATTCTTTTTGCAGATATTTACAGTCATTGGTTTCTAAATTGTGAGAAGAGAATTGTTATCGGATATTGTGTTCAATCAGCAAATTGTGTTAACTTGGTACCATATGTGATTAACTCCTAAACCGTGAATTTCAAAAAGCGGAAAAAATTAAATATAATCATAAAAGATCATGACTAAATTCAAGTATGTTGACATGACATTTTTCGCTACCAAAAAAGCCAATTCCACATGAAAAACCTCAATGAGTTTGGGATTACCTCCAAAGGGAACCTCAAGGTCACAGTCTGATATTCTCCTCTTATGCACATAACTACTATAAAGTTATTTATTTTTATATTCTTTCCCACAGATTGTGAGATAAATGGCTGGAATATAAATATTCCAGGAATACTGTATGACCTTCAAAAACATGCAACTCATATAACACTACTACTTATGGTTAGCCATATGATATTCATAAAAAGGTCCCAGGTCATACTTAAGACCACATATTCTAATATAAAAATTTTTGCTCTTTTCATTGGTGGGGTCAAAAATAAAGTATTTCATTTGAAAAAATCATGTTAACCTTGACATAAGGTCCAAGATCACCATATGGTGTCCCTCTCTAATCTTAGTAACCTTTGCTTAGGTAAGTTTTTTTTTTATTGTGGTTAGTTTACGAGAAAATCACCTGGGGCTATTAAAATGAAATTCGATATAATTCACTTATTCATTTGCAAGAAAACTTGTTTTTAAAACATTTATAATGTTAAGCAAATCTTTTCAATTAATTTTGCTATTATTTTCTTATTCATTTATGAGTGTAGACATTTTATGATGTAGAGACTTGTAAAAAACTGGACTTTGCAATTTACAATATTAATGCTTGTAACTCCTCAGGTAATCTATAATTTTCTGTCAAAGGAATAGAAGTATTAACTAAGAGTATATTTTGCTATATAAAAATAAATTAATTTTTAAGGATTAATTTATAAAACATATTATTATATTTTAATATGTTGTCTTAATTTGGACAATAATTAATGAAAAAAAACATGCTTACTGGCAGTTAGATATTGTGTCTGTCCATAATAGTACCTCAAATTGTCTCATCATCGTATCTACTATTGATGTTAGTTTCGTGTCTAGTGGCTTTACAAAATTCTCATGACTGAAATTCTTATTGACTAAAGCCAAGCCTCCTAATTAATTCTAAAAGTATAATTATAATACCTGAATGTTTTCAGAGAGATAAAACTTAGCTAGCAATTGAAAAGTAGCTGTATTCATTTTTTCAAGATTTAAAAAAAAAATACCTAGAAGAATGGGAAATATTGCAGTCTGATCAGTAATGTAAAAAAATAGTTTGTAACATAGACAGTTTTTTAAACTTCATTATTGGTTTTATTGCCTCCCCTTTTCAGGTGTGGCTTTTCCATAATTATTTCTTTAGGATCCATAATACTGTCGCCAAGAAAAATATTGAAAGCAGTTGTAAATTCTGAAATTTTAGGTATTGTTTTGTGTTTCTGTAGATTTAACTTAAATAAAAATATCAAATTTTGAACTTGATTTTGAAAATGTGTAAGTAAAAGGTACCATTTCATTAGTTCGGAAGTGTGTAATTAGTAGACA